>JASUUG010001082.1:0-48353 GCA_030449905.1 Luvunga scandens | reverse complement strand
TTTTCTTTTTTAATAAACTCTTATTGTCTTTGAGAATTTAGAAATGTAAAACATTTATGTGCAAACTGCAAAAAAAAGAAAAGAAGAATAAACCAGATTAAAAAAAAGAAGCGTGGAGGAGAAAAAAACCAGGATTAATATTAAACCATGTAAAACAAGAAAGAAAATAATAAATATTTTTTAAATTACGGCTTATGTGTTAAAAATTTCAAAACTGAATTTCTATTATTTTCAGAAAAACAAGAAGGACTATTGTGTGATAGAGCATTATTGTGGTACGGTACCACCATTGCAAGATAGTTTTGTCCTAAAATTGATTGTAGGTTAATTAAATTATTTTTGATATTATATTAATTTATTTTTAATATTATAAATTAATTGGATTATTTTTTTATGATATCTTGTAAAAAAAAGTTATGGAAATATTTTATCAACTTTTTGATAATACATTGTAGCCTGAATATCTAGACCCATAATGAATAATTTTTATTTCAAAATATTTGGAAAAAATCAATTCAAAATGTACATGGAGTGATCTAAGCCTTACCTACGAATATGAGGGCAATGTTAATCAATAATTATCAAATAATTATCTTTTTGACAGTAAAGATGTTATAATTACCCACAACTATTTTTGTTTTTATTATAATTATTAATACCAGTGACTAATACCAATATGTCATACGTATACTCTAAAATATTTTTATATTAGATAAATATGAAGTGTATAATGTTTCATATTTTTTAAGTAATATATTCACAAACAATCTCTTATACAAATTAATTCACACAAGCTTAAAGTGAAGTTATTTACTTTATTTATTCTTTTATGTTATATTATTTTTATGAACATTTATTATTATTTTCAATCACAACAATTTCTATAAATACTTAAAATGGACACTTATACATCTAATGTTAATTACAATTAATTTAATATCTATCACATTGTGGAATATGAATTCCACAATAAGGAATGAAGAATTTAAATTGGAAAAATAAAATTGCCAAATTACCCCTATCAATTTTCTATTAATTAGTTTAATTGTTATCATAAAGTATTTATAATTTTATTTTATAATTTATATTATTGATAATTATTTTTATGTTAATTAAAGTATTATAAACAAAAGAAAAATTACATTCCGATATAACAGCCGCTAGATTGCTGCCGCCGCCGCACAACTAGTGCCTGTAGCTCCACCATTGATGAAATGACAAAAATTTCCGCCAAATAAGTTTATCCATCATATTGCTTAGTAGTTTTTGTGCATTTTTGTGCAATTTATCCATCAAAATGAGGTGATTTTCAGGTTGTCAAGAGTTGTTGATAATGATTCCAATTGCTTTTTTTTTTTAAATAAAAATTTTATATTCAAAACTAATTTAAGCAGATTAAGAAAATATTTTAATTAAATAAAATTTATTGGTTAAATTGATTTTAAACAGTTCTAAACAAAAGATAATTAAATTATAAATATAAGTATAATTTAAAATATTCAATTTATTAGTTTTTTATTTAATAGATTAAAGTACATCGAAGTTTAGTTTTTAATTAAGTGAAAATATATACACTTTAAAAATTATTTTGAACACTCACATTTTTTTAAATATTTTGCATTATAAAAATACACATAGGTTAATTTGCCAATCAGGACTTACAATAGTAAAAATAAATAATAACATTAGTAATATCACAAATGTATCAACACCAACAACAACAGCATGACTTTTGTTTGAAGTGAGGAGATTAAAGAAATTACTTTGAAAAGAAAATATATGGATAAAAATTTATAAGAATTGAAAAAAATTATTGATATGATTGATTTTTGATAGAAATAAGTACAACTACTTAAAATGATACATTCATAAAAAAAAAAAAACTTAATGGTAAATAAAATTGAGTTAAAAAAATCTTCTAAGGCCTAGTGATTAAAAAAAAATGTTCAAATAAAAATAGATTAATTAAGTTTTCACTATTTGTATATTTATTGTAATCTAAATAAAGATGAAAAGGATTAGAGATCATAATAATAGTTTTCATTCTTTTTAGGAAGTTGATATTTCATAAAATAAAAGGGTTTCAAATATTTTTCACCTTTGAAATATTGCTGTTACTTTTAAAATACTAATAAAAAATTGGAATATTAACATAAAATGTTGAATTTTGATAGAAAAAGGGAAAAACATAGAATCTAAAACTAATAGTTAATTATTTAGAACTTTATAGCGTATATATGAGAAAGTTTAACTAAAACTAAATACTTATTTATAATGTTGGAATTTGACCCAAAAAAAAAAAGATATAAAACACATAGATTGTTGTTAATTAGTTAGAGCTATTAAATATAAAATGAAAAAGTTTAATCATAACTAAATATTTATTTACGATGTGGAATTCAACCATAAAAATAGGACCTGAAACTCAAAACTGATCATTAAATTAGTTAAAACTTTAAAATTCAATATGGGAAGGTTTAACCAAAACTGAATACCTATCTATAATATTAAAATTTGTTTAATAAAATAAGAACATGAAGCCCACAACTTGTGGTTCAAATAGTTGGAATTTGAAGAAAAATAGGAACATAAAATACTAGTGATTAATTAATTAGAGCATTAAAACCAACAAATGAAAAAATTTAACTAAAATTAGAACTTATCTATAATGTTAGACTTTAATTAAAAAAATTTGAAACCTAAAACAAGTGATTAATTAATTGAAACTTTGCAACTCAAATTTAACCAAAATAAGATGATGATGAAACCAACTTCAAACAACCACCCAGCATATTGATACTTAACTAAAAGTATAAGAATATAATTATTTTTAATTTTTTTTCACAATTTATTATATTATATTTAAAATAAAATTTATGAAAATATTTCGTACCATTCAACATTTTTTTATGTTAATTATTTATATTTATTTTAATCTTTATTTTAATATTTATGCAGTAAAAGCCGCTGTATGAGATACAGTCGCTGCACTGGAGCATGACCCACTTATAAAGCTCCGGCATAGCTGACGGAATAACATTCCCTAAACCACGTCATCTTTTTTTTTTCACTTTTTTTGCCTTTTCTTCCTTGCCGTTCGCGTGCACCCTTTTAACGCCCCTTTGTCAGATTTCCTTGTTTTAATATTCACTCTTGTCTCATTGCCTGTTACGCTGTTACCTCATTAAAAAAAAAAAAAGAGTTTACTGGGTTCTTATTTATTTGCATCTTGGTCCTGCCTTTATTGCCTACTCTGGGTTTTGTCTTTGTTTTTCTTTTCCTGCTCTCAGGGGTTCCGTTTGTTTGCTTGTTTTTTTTCTCTCTTGCTTTCTGTTTCATTGAAGAAGCTAAGGTTGCCGGTTATGCAAAGAAGAACAAGTTGGGTTTTTTAACACTTGAAGTTAAGAAATGTAAGCTTTGTTTTTCTATAATGTTTCTTTGGTTTGTGATATAATGCTATATATAAGTTTTGCGCTTAAAGAATTCTTTTTTCTTTTTCGAAAAATGTCTATGTTTGGTGGCTAGAAAAAATGTAAAAATTTTGAGATTCTTTTGGGTTTGATTCTCAGCCATATTAATGGTTGTAGTGTGATTATGGAAACTGGGCTTTTTTTTTTTTTAATATTTTCAGTTAGAGTAAAAAGGTCACATATATAATTACTTTCAGGAAAGTTTTTTTTTCTTTTTGTCCCCTCAGAGCTGATTCTTTGATGTTGTGTTTTGGATTCCGTTTACACAATTTATGTGCTTCTAAGAATTTTTACTTGGTTGATGAATTATTTTTGGATAAGAGCATAATCTACGAATTCTTAGTAAATGCTTTTTTTTTTTATTTCGGATATTTTATTTCTTTAAATAACTCTTTGCAAAAGTTTGTCATGATTTATGTATCATGGTGCTGTACTGTACCTGGATTTGATTATTACAAAATTCGTGAAAGCATGTATTTTCTCTTGTGGGATAACTAATTAATTCAGCAACTAAAGATATTATTTTTGGGGTTTGTTAAATGTTACCATTATATTTGCACATCAATGTTGCCAGTTTTCAGATCTAGCCCTGGAATCATGTTGTATGAGAGAGATCCTTTTTGCAATTCCGGAGTGACCCTCTATCAGTTTGTTTCTGATTCGATGAAGTCGGGTTTAATCGGTACCAAGTTGTTTCAGCATATGGACCAATATTGATTGGAACATGTACAAAAAAGTCATAATGTTTATCTGAATTTTCATTTACTGTCTCTAATCTATGTAGCCTTAGTTTTGTGCTAGACTCTCTGAAACAGAGGATCTTCTTTCTTTTTTTTTTTTTTTGATACAATGGGGCCTGAAAAAGAGCTAAGGAGGAAGAGGATCCTCTTTCTTATCTAAACTTGTTTCTAAATTTCCTCCTATGGCTTTGGTGGATTTTAAGTTTTTTATGAGCCTATGGATTAGTTGGAATTTTAATATTAAACTCGAGCCAATTGCTTGACGTGCTATTACGTCGCAGTGGGACAAAAATAGTTTATTTCTCTACATCATTCGTTACTTTTTTTAACAATTTGATTGAAAGATATCTAGCATTGAGGCTGTTCTGGTGTTGCTGATTAACTTTCTGCATGTTTGTTCACAAATGATTGAGGTCTGAGAATCATCTCTCAGCTGTAATGGAGATCATTTGACTGGGTACAGGAGCATGGCATGACATTTGTCACTTCAATTTTAAGTTTTTACAGCTTGGCTCGATCGTTTTTCTTGTTAAGGAGTCCATTGCAAAAGTAATCTTGTTTGTCTATTTAGCTTATCACACATTAATGTTTTGCTACTTCTCTTTCTGTTTTTTCACTGCTACTAAGTTAATTGAATTCGATTGTTGGGTGAACTTGTTTTCTTCGAGTGTTTTCTGTAGGGTTATGTATATATTAATGGTTGTAGACTACTCACATAAGAGAAATATTTTGGTCTTTGACTATATTTCAGATACAGTATGAAGAATTTTACACGATGGGCGGCGGTGTTTACTCCTGGAAATGAAGGAGAGACAGCGTTGGAGAGCTGAAGAGGATGCTTTATTACGTGCATATGTGAAACAATATGGCCCAAGGGAGTGGAGTCTTGTATCACAGCGCATGAACACACCCCTAAACAGGGATGCAAAATCTTGTTTAGAAAGGTGGAAGAACTACCTCAAACCAGGCATCAAGAAAGGATCCCTTACTGAAGAGGAGCAGCATCTTGTCATCCATCTCCAAGCCAAACACGGCAACAAGTGGAAGAAAATTGCAGCTGAAGTTCCCGGTCGAACTGCTAAGAGACTAGGCAAGTGGTGGGAAGTGTTCAAAGAGAAGCAGCAGAGAGAACAGAAGGATTCTATAAGAATAGTTGATCCAATTGAAGAGTGCAAGTACGATCAGATTCTAGAGACTTTTGCAGAGAAGCTAGTTAACAATCATTCATTTGTCATGGCCACTTCTAATGGAGGTTTTCTTCATACAGACTCGGCGACCCCTCCAACTCTGCTTCCCCATGGCTTTCAAATTCAAATGCGAACTCCAATATCAGGCCACCATCTCCTTCTGTAACCCTGAGTCTTTCTCCCTCAACAGTTGCAGCAGCTCCTCCAATCCCGTGGCTGCAGCCTGAGAGAGGGTCAGATAACACCCTTCTTCTAGGAAATATGCAGCCACATGGCTCAGTCCCTATATGTGGAGAGAACCTGCTGGTATCTGAGCTGATGGAGTGCTGTAGAGAGTTGGAAGAAGGGCACCGTGCTTGGGCAGCGCATAAGAAAGAAGCAGCATGGAGATTAAGAAGGGTCGAGTTGCAGCTGGAATCAGAGAAAGCATGCCGGAGGAGGGAGAAAATGGAGGAGGTAGAGGCTAAGGTGAAAGCTCTTAGGGATGAGCAGAGGGCTACTTTGGATAGGATCGAAGCAGAATACAGGGAACAGATTGCTGGACTAAGAAGGGATGCTGAAGCCAAGGATCAGAAACTGGCTGAGCAATGGTCCGCAAAGCACTTGCGTCTTACCAAGTTTCTTGAGCAGATGGGATGCAGGCCGAGGCTCTCTGAGTCCAATGGCCGTTGAGGACATCAGTAACACACAATCAGCAATGCTGTACGTGGTCTGGCCTTTTGGTTTGAATTCTGTGTGTCATTAAGGTAATCTTCTATGTGTGAACAGGTTCCCACTGGCAGTATGCCTGAAATTCTGCTATAGATATTTATCTATAACTACTGTAATGGTGTTTACTACTTGCTTGAACTGGTTGAAATGCAAGCTGTTCTATTTTGCCTTCCACTGCAAGAAATTTACAGGTAGTGTCATAAATATATTGCCAATTGCCCTATTATTATTTTTGCTTTAAAATGCAATTCTCTTCTGCGAATGAATTAGAAAACCATTGGTCTAATTCATCTGATCCCAGTCTAATTCATCAGCTTTAGCTAGATTTTGAGCGTGGAATGTTGTAGTCACTCTAGTTATTTTACTTGTCATCGTAGAGATAATGAATTGCCACGAGTCTGCTTTTACTCAAGTCTAAATTGCATTGCTTTTCGGTTTAGAATCATTCAAAAGGTTTCATTTTATTTGAGAAAAGGTTTTACCCAGATGATCCAGTGACCTTTATACAAGTAACGTGGATTTTTGAATCTTTGATTCATCTTAACTCATTGATCTGGGGCTCTTTAGCTTTCTGTATGCCTCAGAATTTAAATTAGAAGAAAAGAACATCTGCATTATTAAGATTAGGGAACATTCTTAAGAGTAGGAAAATGGTCAAGGAGATCCTTAAATTTTAAAAAAGAGATACTAAGACTCTGTTTTAATCATAATATTATTTGAATATTGTAATTAAAAAATTAATTTTAAAATATTTTTAATAAATATAAATAATATAATTTATCTAGTATACTAAAATAATATCAAATGGTTTTTAATATTTAAAAATTTTAAATATGTAAATTATTATATTTATTTTAATAGTATATTATATTTTTTATAAAGATTTTATATAAATCTTTAGGTTAAATAGATCATAATAAAATATCTGACTTAGTAATAATATTAAAATATCAATATTATTTTATTACATAATATTTAAAATAATTTAAAATTTAATATTATGTTTCTATTTATTATAAATTATACTTTAATCTAATAAAAATATATCTAATAGATTGTAAAATATTAAAATATTTTTTAAATATTAAAAAAAAATTAAAATATATATTATGACTTTTATTTTAATATTATATTTTTACTTGTTGTATAATATTATAGTACATTTTTTTAAATTAATAGAGTAAAAGAACATTATGGTAAAAAAAGAGGGAGAAGATATGAAACGGGAAGAATTTGAAGATATCTAAGAATTTTAAGTTTTGTTTTTCAAAAGTTCTTTTTAATTTAAAAAGTGGGTCCTTCATGCTGCCTGCGGTGGTAATGAAAGCTGGATATGCATGCTTAGTCTTCTCTAAACTTCCTTGACTTTTTGTATTCATGGTTTTCTTGCCTTTGATTTTGAGTGTCAGTTCGGATTGCAATTCCGTTCGGTTTTGAGAATTCAACTCAAATGAGATCAAAGCTAGTTTGGTGCAATTCGGTTTGGTTTATAATTTCGGGTCAAAATTCGGTTTAAGTTGAAATTCACGGGAAATTGTTTTTTTTTTAATATTAGATTTAGTTATATATGCATATATATAAATGTAACACGATCGGGTTTGATGTTTGATTCGGTTTTAATCTGAACGGTATCCAAATTTGATTAGGGTCAAACCAAACCAAATTGAAAACTAAAATTTCAGGATTGGTTCAATTTAGTTTGACCTGAACCGACGCCTGTCCTATTCAATTTATCATTCATGCTCGGCATAGGATGGAAGATCAACTCATAATTGTAATGTTTCAAATGAATTAGCAGTTTTGGACGATATCGACATTCATGATTGATATGGTATTATATTAATCAAGTTCTACTTTTTCTTTTGTTTATATTTGCATGCATAGTTTACAATATTTAGTTAAGTGCTACTAAATAGCCATAACAAAGAAAGAAAGAAGGACGATAGAAATAGTAGCATGTGCTATTGTTTCTTACGTCCTCTCTTCTTTATGGCCAACAAAACTTATTAAATTAAATATTTAAAAAATAGCCAAAAATAATAAATAAAATAAAATAAAAAGCGCCCATTTGGTAGCACTCTTATCACCAAGCACGAACGCGAGATCTACATTTTTCTTTCTCTCCTCTGCTTTGTTGTACGTTTGCAAGTACTTAGCTAGCTACTGTTGTCTCTACTTGATTTTGCTTCTATTCTCAGTACCGATGACTAGATCTGCATTTAGGGCCGATGACGACCACACTAACAAGAGAGGTAGCTTTGCAGTTGATGAAATTGTTGATGGTTAATTAATAACTTTCTCTCTCCCACTATATTTAAATAAAATTAGTTTCTTGATGTGAATTATATATTTAAATTGTTAGAATTTTTTTTAATTTAAATTGTTAGAAAGTAATGGATTAAAATTTTAGTGGACAAAAATATTATAAAAATTTTTAATTACTTATTCTTAATACAAATGTTAATTATTTTGTAGACATAGAAAATTTAAAAAATGGGCATGCATTTGAAGAGTTACAAGAAATAAGAGCCAACAATTTAAGTCAAAATGTGTAACCGAAAAAATATGAGCCAACTTTTGGATTGTTATTTGATAGTTATGAAGAAATGTTTGCATTTTAAAAAGCCTCTTGTAAAGGGTTTCTCGTGAAGGTGCAAACTACTAAGAAAAGGAGTGAAATAATTGTAAAATATACGACATTTACGTATGGTCATAGCGGGAAGTCGGCAAGTAAATTTGCTAATATGTTGAAGCTGAAACCTAATGTGAAAAGTTGTGATACTAAAATTGGAGGTCACCTAAGTGAAGATTGAAAATGTGTTCTTTAAATTTTAAACCTTCTACACAACTATAGATTAAGTCAAAATAAAGTTAGGTATTTTTCTTGCAACCACAGAATTAAGGCAAGTGCAAAAAAGTGAATTGGAATGAATGATTATGTGAGAGTTAAACTTGCCCAAAATTTTAATTTTATTGTTGTTGAAGTTGCTGGGCATGCAAATGTCTCATTCTTAGAAAAAGATTGTAGAAATTTTGTTGACAAAGTAAGACGATTATAGCTTGAAGAAGGAGATACTATGACGATTTTAAAGTACTTCTAGAAAAAGTAAGTATAATGTAAGGGTTTTTTTTTTTTTTTTTAGCATTGATTTGGATGAGTAACATTGATAAAAGAATATATTTTACGCAGATATGAGAAGTAGGACAATTTATAAATATTTTAGAGATATTATCACATTCGACATTACATATCTGTTTAATAAGTATGACATGCCATTCGCTCCCTTTGTTAAAGTTAATAATCATGACTAGTTTACTTTGTTAGGATGTGGATTGATTGCACATGCGGATACAAAAATATTTATGTGGTTATTTGAGGCGTGACTATCATGCATGTTCGATTCTCCTTCTTTTGGTATCATTACAGACCAAGACAAAACAATGCAAAATGCAACTGAAATTTTTTTCCTACCACTAGGCATGAATGGTGTGTATGGCATATAATGAAGAAGATATCTCAAAAGTTAAGAGCTTTTAAAAAAAAAAAGGTATTATTTTTTCATTGCTTTCTGTGGTTTATGATTCGTTGAGCTTTGTTACGTTTGAGGAAGCTTGGCATGACGTGATTATAGAATATGATTTATGGAATAATAACTGGTTAAATGGTTTGGATGATAAAAGACATCATTGGATTCCATGCTATTTAAAACTTTGCTTTGAGCAAGAATGTCAGCAAACCAGCAACGTGAAAATACGTATGTATTTTTTGATGGGTTTGTTGACTCAAAAATAAATTTAAAGTAGTTTCATGAAGCAATATGAAAATGTGTTGAGAAGGAAAGCTGGCAAGCAGATTCCAAGTGTTTCAGCGAAAGGACTATATGTATAACAAGATATAAAATGGAGAACCAAGTTGAAGACGTGTACACCATTTCCAAGTTTAAAGAATTCTAACAACAATTAACTACATTGATATATTGTGATATATTGGATTTTGTGGGATCAATATATAAAATCAGTGAATCATATGGACAAGGAAAGAAAATAATCTTCGAGATTGTTTTTGAAGAAATTGAGTCTGAAGTCAGCTGTATCTGTTCAAAATTTCAATTTAGGGGAATTCTTTATATACATGCCCTTGATGTATTAATACGTAACTCTGTTGAATTACTTATATATATATATTATTAACGTGGAGGAAATATGCGAAAAGATACTATAGTAGGGTGAAGTTAGTTATAGTATGCAGAATTTGTCTATACAACAAGAAATATATGAAAAAAATATTTGTTGCTTTAATTGAGGTTGTAGACATAGCTGTTGATGATAAAAATGGTTACAAAATTGTATGAGATTAAATTGAGACAACAATGAAGGGTTTGCTCAAGCAAATTCAGTGTGGAAGTATAGAAAAAATTGTTATTGGTGAAGTAAGTTGTAGCAACAACAATTAAATTCACTATAGATGTGTGGAAAAAAAATTATTACTGGTAAAGTAAGTTATAGCAGTAACAATGTTGAAATTGTAATGAATGATCCAGTAGTGACACGTTGTAAACGTTGTCCACCTTATCTAAGGAAAGAATCTTTAAATAGTAATAAATTTGCATGAAAGAACAATGTTGCATAAAAAAACAAAGTTTGATTTAGTGCAAATACATTTTTTTAAAAAAATTCATTTGGTCTTAGTTTAATTGTTTTTCATAATTTTTCAGAATTTACAAAAAAATGCTCCATCATCTTATCATGTACCTAATAAAATCTTTGCATAAGAGAGCAACATCGCCACAATAAATTTTGTGAATTTTGATTTTAAACTTTTCTTTTATTTTGAGGATATGTAACCAAGTATACGGTTGAGCATATGTAGATGTTACAAGAAGGAAATACTGTTCATGAAAATTTCAATTAAATGACATTTTAGGATACTACAATATAAGAATTAAATTTTTTAAATTTTAGTTTTAAAATCTTAACATGAATTTTGCATATATTTTATTATTTGATTAGGTACCTATATACCATCCTAAATTAGTAGAAGTAATATTTATCAGTTATTTTCTTATAATTGGCATATAGTAAGCTGTTGTTTACAATTTGTTAATTGATATTTATATTTTTATATTTCTAAAATGTAATATGATGTTTATTCTTGTGTATTATAGCAACTAGTCCCATTGTATGCTTTGTAGTTGCATTATTCTTCTCATTTGAGGACTTATAAAGGATTTGAAAATGAGATTTGAAAATGAGAATTTCAAACAATTACTACATAATCAATGTAATAATGAAGATAAGAATCATTGTGATTGATGTTTGACTTGTATTTTATTCAGTCTTTTTCCTATATCATTTTGGTTAGATTTGGTTTTAAATTTTTAAAATTGAAGTGATAGATTAATGATAAATGTTATATTTCTGATGACATAAATCATTGCACTATTGTTGTTTCTTTTGATAATTTTTGTTGGTCCGAGGGTTATAAATATAGTTGCAATTTTAAATAAAGAACACATAACACAAATCACAATGAAAACAACAATCATTCTATTTAAACACTGCAATTCATACACAACAAAGGGTACAATCTTTTCATTTATGCAAAATATATATTGCAATCATTATTTCTAAAATGTAACATACAACAGATAAAATAGGTAGAATACTATAGCCATTTTTGGTTTTATCAATTTATACAACTTTGTCACATGTAGGCACTTTACTTTGCACCTTTTTTTTTGGTATGTTTCCATGATAGATTTTGAAGTTTCTAACATATTAGATCTCTCTGACAATTTTTTATGCATTTGCTTGTACTTATTGTATGTTGTTTTGGCATCTAATAAAGATTTATAAGATTGATAAATATTATCTTTGAATCCATTTACTTGCTTTTGGCATTCAAGCCAAGT
The DNA here is from genome assembly GCA_030449905.1 of Luvunga scandens. NCBI lineage: Eukaryota > Viridiplantae > Streptophyta > Magnoliopsida > Sapindales > Rutaceae > Luvunga > Luvunga scandens. The sequence continues at coordinate 36,333 of JASUUG010001082.1, read as the reverse complement.
ATTATAGATGCTCAGCTTTTGTCCTTTGAAAACAACATAATAGGTTTGAATATGCATTTGGTTTGTACGTTGAAAAAATACAAATAAAAAATTATGCAACAAATCAAAATAGATATGTTAATCGATTTTTTCATAATCCAGTATATCAAATTGATACTATAAGTCCAAATTGATATTTGCATTCCTAATCATAAAGTATTACATCAGTTTAAAAGGTTACATAATGCAAAATGCAAAACTGATGTATTGCGTTGTAAGAACTAACTTGATAAGAATGTGGAACTAAAAAGTGAAATAGAACATGATCACAACCTATAAAGATTAAAGCAAAAGCATACACAAAACAAATCATCATCAATTATTTCTTATTGTGTATAAATTGAAAAAGTTGGATAGTCACATATTCTTTTATTTCTAATCATTTAGAAATTTAATATGAACTTTTTATTTGTTTTATTCACGGCATTTAAATTAAACATGTTACAAGTAATGGAATTTATACATCAAAGGGAAGCTTCTTCCATAGTTGATATAAGAATGATGAGTTGATTGTCATTGCAAAATTACCTTACAATAAATTCATGGACCCATGCATATGCTTTTCTTAAATTCATTATCATGTGACTTGAACATTTCAATAAAAACAAAACCGAAAAAGATATTGCATATGTTAGTAATAAGACACATCTTTGATGACAAATCTAGCATACAAATCAATTATTGATTAAAGAAGTTAAAAAAAAGAGTGGGGTGTGTTGTGGAAAGAAGAACAAAGAAGAGAAAGAGGATTTGTAAAGCACTCCTGCAATTTGTTGCTCTATTAAAGCCCCCCTAATTTCCACAAATAATGGATTAGTAGGCTCAAGAAGGTAAGTATAGCACCATTGAGGATTACCATCAATAGTGTTCCTATAGGAACAAGAAAATTGAAAACTTAAGCTATGTATATAACATATGTGGAAAAAGGAAAAACACCTACAACGGGATAAAGAACAAATCTACACCTAATCTTGTCTAATGCATTATAAATAATGAAAATAAATCAACATAATAAAAGTTGGTGTCCATCTAAAGTCATACATAATACACGAATATTCTATTTAAAGACTCTATGAAAAATACAATAGTAAGATGAATCATATTTATAAATCAAGAGAGATGAAATACCAGTCTCTAATTTTAGTAATATTGACAAGGAAACATCTTCTTTAATTATCTGTTAGAATCTATTCAACTATTTATACTTCAATGATTCCAAAAATTATCATAAATTAGAGAATTTAATTTTTTTTTATTTTTAATTGTTTGACAAAAGATTGATTATATATGAGAGAGAGAGAGAGAGAGTTAAATGGGACCGTTGGCGATGACAGTGTTAGCTTGGTGGCTATGTGATGCGTCGACATGGTGACAGTAGCTCTATTGGCTCTGTTATAGGTTGGCGTGGTAGTGCAGCTCTATTGACTACAAGGTTGTGGCTTTTGTTCTTTTTTTTTTTTTTTCCTTTCGATAGGAGATCGTTAGCACTTTTATAAAAAAAAAATGGCCCTTTTTTTTTCAACAGAATGGATGTGGATGTGCAGAGCTTTATGCAGTGGCTTTAGTAAATGGAGAAGATAATGTTTAGCGATAAGAAAAGATTTCTCTCTTTTTGCATTCTCTTTTAATTATTATTTTAATACTTTTCAAGGGCCAAACGAAAGAAAGAGAAGGACGCATAAAACAGTAGCACATGCTGCCATTTTTATTGTCTTCTTTCTTCTTTTGGGCCAATTAGTATTTTCCTATTTAGTTAGGTAAGTTGTATTTTTTTTTTTTTTGGTTTACAGATTTTTTTCAAGTAGAGAAGCATTCATTGAATTGACACAAGATGTTGGAAAGAGAAGTGGGCTAGTTATTGTAATTGAAAAATTTGATGTAATTATAAATAGTATAAAACCAAGGATAATTTTCACATGTGAAGGAATGGTGCTTACATGCATAGACGTCCTTGAGGTCACAAGTCAAAATGGCTAAAGGCAACATGAGCAAAAAAACGTAAGTAGGGATGGCAAAAAATCCCGAGTCGGCCCAAGCCTGGGCCAATCTCAAGTCCTTTAATTTTTTTAAAAAATAAATTTATAAATTAGAATAATAAATTAAAATTTAAAAAATAAGGAAAAAAAAGAAAACTTAATTCCCTAATTTATATATTAATAAAAACTTAAAATTATAATAATAAACCCTCTTTTAAGTGTTAATTGACAAAAAAGGTACTTGAATTAGAGAATTCAGTACAAAAAATTAAATCTCTCAACTTTTATTTGTCTTATTTTCTTTCTTTATTATAAATTAGAATAATAAATTAAAATTTAAAAATAATGAAAATAAAAAAGAATGCCTAATTCCCTAATTCATATATTAATACTGAATAAAAAGATTAAAATTATAATACTAAACTCTCTTTTAAATGCTTGAATTGGAGAATTCAGTACTAAAAGAATGAAATTTATAAATTTTTATTTGCTTCATTTTCTTTATTTATTATTTTATTTTAAAATATTCATTTTATTTAATTCATTATTAATTATAATAATTTGATTATTATTAACTCATTTCAAGTTTATAATAATTTAAAAAATTTTGAAAAAAATAATTAAAAGCCCAAATCTGACCCTTACACTTCCATTCTAATGAGCTGGGGCTTTGGTTTGAAAAAGCTCAACCCAAGTCCGCATTTTGCCACCCCTAAACTTAAGTGTCCATTCAAACTAGAAGGTTAGAAAATGACAAATAATGATGATTGGGTATTGATAGTGATATATGGGTTTCATAACCATTTTGCTACACATTATCTTAAAGCTTGCTAGTAGTCTACTAGTCTTAATAAAGTGTAGAGCAATTTATTGGTTAATATGTCGAAGAACAATGTCAAATCAAGAGATATATTCTATGTTTTCGATAATTGAAATATGCATAATGCCACTACAACGCAAACAATCTAAAAAAATTAAAATATAAGGTTTAAGAATAAGTTGGGCCTTCGCAAATGCAACTTAGTTATGAGAAAATTAGCTAAGCACTAATATATTGAGTGGCATAGAAGTGATATGGATATAGAACGGATTCTTATTTTTAGCACACCCTTCTAAAATAGAATTTTTGCGAGTTTTCCCGTGAGTGTTGATTATGTATTGCACTTGCACATGCAAAACCAATAAATATGATTTGCCATCGCTAGAGATAGTTGGTGTTACATTAACTAATTTAAAATTTTCAGTTTATTGTGTATATTTTGAATCAAAATGGGAGAATAACTATATCTGAGTATTGGAGAGATTAAAGTGTTGTTGTGAAAGAGAATAGTTAAGAAGTGTTGTTGTGACAAATAGAAGAATAGCTTTAATGAATGCTAAGAAAAAAAAAATTCCAAGTGTCAGCACCTTTCTTTGTAGATGGCATGCATAAAAAATATATGGAGTAATTGCAAGAATTTATTTGAATCTACTGTGGTATCTGCATTAGAGGAAGATTTTACACAACAGTTACATGTACGAAGACAGGAGAGTGACTTTACTGAAAACAAGGACGGGAATTGCCACAGCGCACTTACTTTATATAAATTTTATGTTTGCCCCCTTAGATTTTATATAATTTTGTTTTGACCTGTTGAACTTTATAGTTTATCTATTATAATCTCACTGTTGACTGCTGACCTCTTCAATTTTGTAAATTTTATGTTATCGCTATGTCAAATTTGTAGTTTCATTTTGGCCCATTCAAACCAAAATCATGGTTCTGCTACTCCTCTTAAAAGGTAATTTTTCTTTTCATTTTCGTTTTCTTTTTTTATTGAAAGAAACAAAGAAACATACATTTCTTGTATATAATTGCTTACTCGAACGTAACAGTGTTCAGATGGTGGGGCAGGAGGTGCGAGGCGAAATGAATCCTCTTTCCTCAGGATGATTTTGTTGCTCGGTTTTTAAATATACGAAGGAATCTGAATTAGAGCAGAGCTTCCCCCCCCAAAAAAAAAACCTTATAAAGTATTTATAGTTATGTTGTCACAGAAAATTACACAAAAAAAGAAAATTATGAATTAAACTGAATAAAAATATTTTTTCACATGCAAACTATAAACCTTCCCATCTTTAGAACCAAAGTTATGATACAATTAAATTTTTTAATAAACTCAAAATAATTTCGAGACTATCAAGTAAAAAATTCCCTAATTTTGTTATCAAAAAGTATGTTTAAACTTTAATTAATTCTATTATCATAATTTTAGCAAATGTAAGTGAAATAAAAATAACAATGGGGTTTTATAAGAGTTCTATGGGTTGTTAGGAGCACTGACCTCTTTGAACTCCATTGGCCTTTGATCAGAGCCACTATTGACCAACGCCCAGTTTCAATGGTAAGACGCATGGTCAATATGTACACAGCGACATTAGAAAAGTTTATAATGCAAAAATAAAATTATTGTGTCTAATAAAAGGGAACTTATAACCAATTGTACACACCCCATCTCCACACAAAAAATTTTAAAAAATTTCTCTTGCAAGGCTGGTATGGTTTTTGCTCTTTCATGATGACGAACTCAGTACAAGCTGCAAAAACACAATTGAAAAAAGAAAAAGAGTATGTATGGTTTTTGCTCTTTCATGATGACGAACTCAGTACAAGCTGCAAAAACACAATTGAAAAAAGAAAAAGAGTATATCACACACCAAGGCTTATCTCATTAACACATTGGAAACAAAAAGAAATGAAAGAAAAATAAAAAAGATGATTTATGGTAAGTTAAGCTGTTAAGGGCATCAGTGAAAATCACCAGCCAAATTACCTTATTTTATTAAGATCTAGATTCTTTGGCTTACTGGTCTTGGCATCAGTGACACCCCATGTGATTTCTCTTCTTCTCCTGGTAGCTATACTCCTCTTCTTCCTAGAAAGGTTGCTACCAGAATCCTGCATGCATGCATAAATAGTAAAAAGTTAAGCAACAAATTCAATAGGACCCAAAACTGAGCTCATTGATTTTGACTCTCACATTGGTGGGGTCAATAACTGGAGGAGGCTCAAGCTCCTGATGATCATTACTGGTGATTTCTCCTCTTTGCTTGGTTGCAATACACCTCTTCTTCTTAGGTATATTGCTCCCACAATCCTGCATGCGTGCATAAACACAGTAAAAAGTTAAACAACAAATTAAATAGAAGCCAAAACCCACATTTGATTTTGCAGGTTCACTCACACAAGCAAGATCAACTACTGGTGGTGTCTCAGGATTATGCCTACGAGTTTCTGGTAATGCCTGAGGAGTAGTCAGCTGAATTTTTTTCCACTTTGACTCCAAGTGCTTGTTAACTTCTTTAATTGACCTAAATTGCTTGTTTGTCCCCGGTTCATAATAAAACTGCACATTTGAGGCACTTACAGTCGGTCAAACTGGCACCTACATTACCTTCATCCCATATGCTTTTGATATGTAATTATGCAGTAACTGGATCTACTAATTGAAAGCACAATCAAAAAAATAATAATAACCTGACCATAATCATTTTTTGATAACAAAAATACGTCCACAGAATTAATTTTGGACCAACAATGAAGAAAAATTGCAGAAATAATCTCTTAGTTACATGAAAAATCCTCAATAATAAACATGCAATACATACAAACTCTGTGCATGTGTGTGTGTTCTGTTTTCTCTTTTTGAATGAAACGTCTTACAAGGGTAACTTTATTAAAATAAAATCAAACTACCGCATACACTCAGGGAGGACATAGTGAGCCTCACCTGAACAATCTGCAAGAAATAGGAAAAAAAAACTCAAAACAATAAAGCCTGACTTAAACAAAAGAAAAACAAAAAACTGAATCTTATTACAAAAGCTACGAGAAGCAATATACTGGGAAAATCAGAACATCATTGGAAAGCAGCTTAACAACTGCCAAAGGCATACCGCATAAATTAACTTTAGTATAGGCAATTTCGAATTTAGCCAATCAACAACTGCTGTATACTTGATATAATAAAGGAACTGCCTATGTAATATGTTGTTACGCACAACAATCTAACCACCTGTATAATACTAAAGAAATCCAAAAATTAAAAGAGAAAAAATAACCAAGATCAGAAAAAAACATTTTGAGAAACTTAATGTGATCTAACCTAAAAAAATCTCAAGAAAACGAAAAATAGGTTAATTTCGAATTATCCCCTCGTAAAACGAAAATCTTTAGAATAACCTGAACTGTTGTAAACTTCAACTTTACCACCATATCTGTTGGTAAGACAAATTTTTTTTTTATATATATATATATAATGGGTAAATTTTGGATTATGCTGTTGTTAAATATCAATCTTCAAAATACCCCAAACCATTGTAAAACTCTAGTTAACCCCTCTTTTTGTTTAGAAGACAAATTTTACACCAACCCACCCCCACTTTTCCCTTTACATTTTGAACAAAAATAGGGAAATTTGAAGTTTACAATAGTTTGGAGGGTATCTTGAAGATTATCATTTCACAAGGGGATAACCAAAATTTACCCATTATATATATAAGAACCATATACAAAGGAAGCTTACATTTCTCACCAAAATCCTAGCAATATGAACAACATGCAAAGCAAAATTTGTAATCTTTATAACAACTTTCAAAGCAATAAAAAGCCAAATAGATCAAAAGAAATCGAATGATGAAACAACCTGGTCAATTTTCCCAATATACTTGACACTGGTTCTTGGCCGCTGCTCATAATACCATCCATCCGGTAAACCAATTTTTTTGCCATCTATGAATGGACCTTTAGCCTTTTTGCCCCTTCTTGGAGTTGAACTGCTAGCTTCCTCCATTTTCGCTTCTGCAAATTCAAAGAAACCCCACAAGCACAATAGAATTCGATAGAAATCTGAATTATAAAGGTGGTAGAAGTGAAGAGATGAAAGAGAGAGCGAGAATCTTTTGTTGTATCAGATACATGCAACAAGATGCATGTTGACACGTAGTGTTTGCAGACGAAAGAAACGGCTTTGCAAAATTTGGACAGAAGAAATAATTGTTGTTATTTCGTATTGGATATTGCATGTCTTAATTATTTTACCCAAAATAGAGTAGGCTCTTATCCTGCATAACCTTAGGCGGTTGCCAAGGGACCCATGTAGAAAAAAGGCCAAAAAAATAAAATGTTTATAATTTATATATTAAAAGACGTTGATATTTGTTATGTATCTAAAAAACAAATATATTTTCCTAATCAATAACCTTACATGTATGTAAAAAATTTGAAAATGATTATAATAATTTTTTTATAGGAATTGTATTATAATTTGAAAATAAACTGTTGCCTGAGTTGTTATCCTTTCCCAAGCAAACTAACTTAATTATTTTTGTTTGTTAAACAAATTCTAATTAATTGTATCATTAAAATGTTACATAATCATTCTAAAACTCTATTAAAAGCCATGACCTTGGTTTTAAAAAGAAAATAACCCTTTTCTTTTTTCCTATTCTTTGCTATTACAGTATTTTTTTTAATTTATATTTCTTGAAATCCGCTATTTCAGTAAGTAAATTTTCATATAAAAGACCAGTAGACATTAGCATCACAATCTTTACTGTTATTCTAACTATTCTCTAATTAATTGGCAAACTGTTATTCCAACTATTCTCTTATTAATTAGCAAATTATTATTATTTGTGTTGAAGTTTTATTTTATAAAAAATAGCGTGTTCCTGTTTGTTTCTAGTTTAATAATTTTCCATCTCAAACACTAGTTAGAAGATTTCTATAAGATGAATAAATTCTATATAAATAATTTATGAGATCAATAAATTCTAAAGAAATAATTTTTCTGATGAAGGCCCAAAAAAAAATTTCTCAGCATGCCAAAACTTACAGGAGCTGTAACAAAACTTACAAGGGAAATTGATCAAAACCCCCTCTTTTTTGCATCAAGAAGAGCAGACTGATACACCAAGACCACCAAAGTTAAATAATTTTTATGATGAAGTAAGCTAAGTGTTTAATTTTTCTAAAACCTCATAAAAGTTAAATTTCTACTATGTGCTTCAGAAAATACAAAGATTTCTATGCATTAAAATCAGTTTCTTGAATGCACATGGAGAGCCAAAATTCACACTAGGACTACTAAACCAACAACTTTCCCAAGATGCTACCAGTTCATACTTAGATCTGCTTAAAACTAATACAATACAAAACCAGTAGGTTGGAGGTCTAGTCTACAAAGAATAGCCATGAGTTACCTTATGGTTCATCAAACCCTCCTTCAACATCATCTGGTAGAAGACAAAACATTTAAAAAATCCCACCAAACCTGAAAAAGCGCAACAATGCCAATATGCACCAATATGGTTGGCATAGATTTTACAGAGAAAGCACATGATACACCAAGGTATAATTCAAGCACTTATCTTACAAGAAAGCAAAATCTACTGTGGATTGTGTTGCATAAAATAAAACTGTTTCCTTATGTCACCTGGCTTGTGGTTGTTCCAACAATTAATAAAACAATCACCAACCATTGCCAATTAGAGAGTTTCCATAATAGCCTGAAGCATTGAATAAAATAAAACTCTTGTTAATTAACAGCCAATTGAACATTATCATGAATCAGATATATGATTAAAGGAACGGAAAATAAGCTTAGCTACCTCACTGCTGTATGCGTCCGGTTCTTCTGAATCTGATTCACATTCTGAAGCTTCCTCACTGATATCACTCATATCACTATCTCCAAATCTATCCACCTCAGAAAAGGTAGATTCTTTATTAGGTGGTTTCATTGAAACAAGCCTATGGAAAATATTCAAAAGAAACAATATCAACATCCAAACTCAAGAACAATAGATAATAAGTTACAGCATTCCTTTGTTCAAGAAAAATCCAAAGAAAAAGAATAAAGGTAAAAGCCGCTAGATTTTATTTGGTCACCGACTTAATTTTACCACAACCAGATCATTAGAACATCCAAACTCGAGCGCACAAAAAATATACATATTTAGCATCATAATGTCCTCACAAAAGTGTTTTGTGATCAATAAGCTCCCAAGCAACCTGAAAACTGAACATGGACTTTTCCATAAACAAACAAAATTTCACACTCTCTTTGGCTTACAAGAAGCATAAAACGAATTGAAATAAGATCACCAATAAAACCAAAGCTATTGATGGCATTCTTTCAGGTCGTGAATAGGAAGAATTCTAGAAAACATTAGAGGTAATACAATCAATTAATGCATGTATGACATGTATAGTTGAATCTTATATAACTACCACATGGATGCTGATTTTTCAAAATAAATGCACACATGCCATAATATCATTTGCATGTTGTATGTCTAACATGGTACCTCAAACACTGTCTTGTAATTTGATTTTCTCTAAGATTTTATATTTCAAATTTCTTTTCATTACCTGCATCATCATTGAAAATAAAAACAGAAATATAAGTATACTAATATATAAACAACTTGCTAACAAGAGTATAAATCATTAATCCAAAACCACAAAGGCATAACACTCAAATCTTTTCATTTTTTTTCCATTTTCAGGGCAACCAGACAGATAATTAACACAAAAACAATAAACAGAAAAAAAAGCCTCAGTTTCTCTCTCAGTAATCAAACAGACCAAATAATTAAAAATAAAAAGACAATCGTCAAATTATTTGACCAAAATCAAGCTAGCCTACTGGAATTGAAACTGAAATCTTAGATATTTGAGAAATCAACAAAAAATTGGAAAAATAAAAATTAAGTGCGAACGAAAAATGTATACCGTCCAAGTCGTTGTTCAAGCATCATGCTGCCGACTAGAGACTTTTCACGTCGCCGGATATCTTCACATCGCCGACAAAGGCTTCTGTTCAGAAAGCTAACGGGAAATTTGGCAACGGATCGGATTGTGATGTGTAAGGACTGAAATACGCTTAAATAAAATTTGGAATCTCTAATTTACACGACCTCATCGAGTACTCGACACGAGTTTTCTTACTGTCACTGTATTTCTTCTTCAGAGGCCATGATATACTTTCAGCAAAATTACCCTCGTCAATCATTCAAACTAGATAGAGAATATACCCTTATTAACCCTCATAATTTCTTTCTTGTCAGCTGGCGGCATTCTTGGCAACTGCACTATCTTTCTTGGCTGTAAGTTTGTAATTAAAATCGGCTCATTTTTTCAGTTGTTTTGGGATACAGTAATTCTTTGAATGATTTCTTGAAGATTTTATTGAGTTAGAAAAAAAATTGTTTATAAAATAGTTTAATGAAATTATGACACGTCAGGAATCCGGTAAAATGTCTCTTTGGGTTTTGATTACAACGATAAGTCAATAAGTTTTTTTTTTTTCTTTTTTGTTGCTTTTCTTTTTTTCTAATTTCCGACCGATGAATCACGAGAGGCCTTGTTGCCTAGGGAAGACGATAATTTTGTAAACAATAATGTTGGCCTAGTATGTTACATTCCTTCGCTTAGTATTGCATGCTTACTTGACCATTCTATAAAATTGTAATATTGTCTTGTATAATTTGGATGCCGTTAAGCTTAATATTACTGATATAGGTTATATTTTCCTTTGTTGTGGAGCTGTGAGAATTCAAGTCTTTAATGTGTTTCAGTCCATTTCAAAAGAGGGAAATATGGGATCAATTGTTAAATGTAATTGAATATAAAAAGTGATGATAAAATCACAAACTCTTATACAAATTAAGTTTGTACAAACTGACTTAGCATTAATTTATTGGTTTAAAGAAAATATAAAATAATAAAAATAAATTATGTGAGCTACGAAATATTTAATTCATCCAATTTAATTATATCACACCAATTTGTACAAAATAAATTTATACAAGAGTTTATAATTATATTATTACTTGAATACAAATTGTGATTTTCTTTGGCTTTACAAGTTAGATCGTGTTTCATTTGATTTATATTTCTCATACATTAGTGCATTTGATTTGACTTATATAAGTTAAGTTCCTTGTACTTTTAGAAATTAGTTTTTCAAAATTCGCTATCTTGTGTAATCAAAGTGAGAAGATGAAACATATATAGTGTATTTTTTGTCAAATTATTCGACTCTAATCGTGTAATTAATTCCATACTTAATCGGTTCGGTCCGTCGTCTATTTTGGCAGAAAAATTACAAACTGAAATTGAAATTGATGATGTTGGTCTTGCATGCTTTACTGTATTTAGTAATGGATGCTTACTAGACCATTCTCTAAATTTGTAATATTGACTTGTATAACTTGGTTGTTGTACCGTGAGTTTTAGGTGTTTTATAGCTGCACGCATTTTGGAAGAAAACTTGCTGATATGCCTTGTCGAATAGGCAGTATTGATGAGGTAATTGATAAAACTGATACTACTTCAAAGGGCTATGAATATTTAGAGAATAAAATTAGATTCTTCAAAGTCGGGGACAAAATTTATCAAGTGGGAATTTAGGAACTCTCAATATAGAAAATATAAAAACTTTGATCGAAACCGTGATTGGGTCAAAGCCACAAAGCCAACAAAACTAAAATGTTAGGATGATGTTTATCACCAAGAAAGAATTATGGAAATACTGCAAAAATAATTAAAGAAGTTGGCTATAAAGCCACTACGTCCACAACACCCCCAAAAATAGGGGAATCATTTCCATTCCAAGAATCATGCCCCGTTTTCTTTTCCATTAAAGTATTTTTAAGGTAAAAAATTACCATGAAGGAGGTATGATCACTTAAGCAAACAAAAACAGTCTGATTTCAATTTCAAAGGCACTTTACTAACTTAAGCATTGGAGTGGGCACGCCAAAGACTACCACCTTTTGCCCTATTTCACCATTTTTCTTATTTGTTACTATGTGTGTAGGTTACCTCCATGTGTTGCACTTGATTGGACCTTCCGCAAGAAAAAACCAAGTGTCAACAGTTGCCACTAGAAGGAGGGCTTTTGCCAACATAGTTTTGAATAAGACATAATGCAATCACAAATGCTACAATCTCCAAGTTTGCAGCAGCAGTAGGAGGACGGTCAATCGGAAAACAATGACCCAAACAAAACAGAGTCATGACCACCAGACCCACAGAGCTTGCACCAAGTCACAACTCGAAGGCTGCATTCTAGTTTGATGGAGCGAGAGTGGTAAAATTGGTTTAATGAAATGGAAAAAGAAGAATGGAGCAGTGGATGTAAAGAATAGAAGACAAAATCAAGGGACCAATTTTGACTTCAATTTAGGCGCACCAAAGTGACCACCAGAGAAGAGATTCAAAATAAGACGAGGCAACGAAGTTAGACAGACCAGCTGTAAGTCAAACACAATCAGAAGAAGGGCATGTAGAGGCGCAAATCATCAGGCCTAGTTCTGCAAAATGAGAAGAGCACACTGATGAAGTCGAGGTTAAGATGGAAGTGCCGGAGTGGAAATATGAGCTACAGAAAATGAAGGGCCAAATTCGAAGAATGATAAACAATGTTTATAAGGGAGCTGAAGATTAGGAAAGGATAAATGTTATAAAGCCATAATTTACGGATTAAATCATGGATACGCGACTACCCGCCAAAGGTTCAGGTTGCCACAAACAAGTGTGTATGGTGGTTAAAGAGACCTTACCGACCATTTGAAATCATATAGGTCGTGGATGGAGTTGTAGGGAGCTTCAAAAGCAATTATATGCAAAGTATTTTCACTCACTAGATGGGATCAACTAGGCAGTAGTTCGGACAACTCGAGTCTTGAAGTATCAACTCGTTTTTCAGAGCTCTCCAAATAATTTGTGGTACAATTCATAGAGCAAAGCAACAAAAGAAGCCATCAACCCACTAACTATCAGTCACATAACGAGCTGATGAAAGTCTAAGAGATTATGTCATGCATTTCCATGCAGAGGCAGTACAAGTAGAAGGGTACAATGATGCAGTGGTATTAACAGCGATGATGGGCCTCAAACTGGGAAAATTCTTTTGGTCACTTTAAAAAAACCTACCTTGCTCTTATACCAACCTACTGCATAAGGCACAAAGATATTCGAGTGTGAAAAAATTCTATTCTGTTAGGCTTGAATTTGAATTGCTACCATCTAGAAGATAGCTAGAACTTAAAAGAATATGGAAGGAGCAAAATTTCATAGCTGACAAGCCTCGTGAATGCCGCACTTTGCAAGACAAAACTTAACCAACGCTTTGTTTATAGTTTAAGTACTTCACCCTACTGAACACTGCCAGAGAACATATCTTGATGCACATAAAGAACAAACCTTATCTCGAGTGGCCAAGTTCGCTAATCACCCCATTTGAAAAAAAGAGATAGATCGAGGTATTGTTACTTTCACAAAGATCATGGGCACGACACCTCAGAATGTAGGATTCAAGCATCTATAACCCTTGTGTAGGCAACTATAACCAATGAAGACATAAGGATATGTCTTCATGTCAAACTTGTTTTTGTTATTGTCTCTTAGATAAGGGAAACATTTCCGTCCTAAGACTTTTAATCCTTTATATTCTGGCGTTCTATTGAAAAGCTTTTTGATAAAGAGTGTTCATCTCAAGTGTTATTGATGACATCTTGTTGATAAGAAAGACGGCTGTTAAGGAAAACATCAACCCAATATCTTAAAGGAATTAAAGCTTGAAATATCAATTTTAGGGCTGTTTCTGTTATATGCCGGTGTTTTCTTTCAGCCACTCGATTTTGTTCAAGTGTATATGGGCAACAAATTTTTCGAATGATGCCGCGTTGCTCAAGATGTTTGATGAAAATATTACACCTGAACTTACTTCCTCCATCAGATTAAAAAATTTTTATTTCCCTTTCAAATTGATTTCCGCCAGTTTTTGAAACTTTGAAAAGCCAGCAAAAAAGCCAGCTTTTTGTTTTAAAGGAAATAGCCAAGAAAATTTCGTACAATCATCTGTAGACAAGTCGTAATGCAGAAGATTTTGATTAGATTTTTGAGGCGCAGCACCCGACAAATCACAATAAATTTTTTGTAAAGTGGACTCTGATATTTTTTTCTAATCATCGAAGGGAAGTTTGCATCTCTTGCCTAATTGGGGTGCAACACGGAGACTTGATTTTTTAGACCAAGTAGGAAAATTAATGCTCCCATGATTCTTCAATGATTGAAGTATTTTAGGACTTGGATGATCAAGTCTTTTGTGCCAAATTTTTGTACCACCCAAGACCCCTTTTATTGCACTAAGTGCTGCTTTGTTTTTTTCTTCTAAGCATAGAGATTTCCTCGTCGAATTGAAAGAAGATTTTTCTTCAAACTTGGCACTACTAAAATGTTTTTTAAATTAAGATTTTCGTTCTCAGTTTTGATAACAGCATCTACAACATGTGAGATTTATAGTCCTCTTCCCTTACCAACATAGATTTTATCATGCCCTCTGTAGAGAGTGATTTGTGCAAGTTTACCCGCATTACAAACGTGGCTACTTAATCAGCATTGAATTGGTAATCTGTATCTTCAGGTTTCATGGTACCAAAGGCTTGAGGATTCCTTGCAAAATCATACATAAACTACAAACAGGATTACACTTACCACAATTTTGGTATATGACACGACACACCCTGAATCCACAGGGTGAGTTTGTTTAATTTTATTTAACCATTCTGACATAATCTAATTCATAATGATTCTATTAAAAATTTGGAAGAGTATCCGCTATAATTATCACATAATCAAATCTACAATTAATAAAATAAACACTCCTAAAATAATTCAAAATACAACCAACTTCGTCAATCAATCTCCTCAACAAAATACCATATCACTTAGATATCCAATATCAATTAAAATATATAAATTTGTTCACAATTATCGAAATGTATCAAATTATACAATCTCAAAATATCTCAATAAAACATCTACGACTTTTAACTCTATCTCGTGACCATAATTCTAAAATAATTATTATTGCTGGGTCCACTATTGTATCTATGAATCTCCTGTGGAGGGAGAAAAATATAATAAAATGGGATGAGTATAGAATTCAGTGAGTGGATAGTAATTTTGGGAAAATAACTTTACTCTAAAATAATTGTATCATTTCCAAACACAATTTCATCAAAATATCACAAAAACTTAAATAAACTTGTTTAATTTAAATCATGCACTGAAATAACAATATCACTTAATTCTGCATAAAATTAATAAAATCATAACACTTATAATATCAATATTGAATATCAAAAACTATCTCCAACAAGTACCCAAGGGAATAATCTCATCATATCCATACCTCGACAGATGGTTAATGACATACTATCTTGGTATAATTATGCCTCAGAGCTATATGTATAGACGATGAAGTATTATCTCATATCTCATATCTCATCATATTCGAACCTCAACGGATGGGCAATAACGTACTATCTAGGTACAATCATGCCCTGGATTTACACGGATAGGTTGGGAAATGTCATCTCATATCTCATCATATCTGGACTTCGACGGATGGGCAATGACGTACTATCTGAGTACCATCACTCCCCGGACCTACACGGATAGATCAAAAATATCATCTTATATCTCATCATATTTGTACATGCATAATCTGGTTCCTAAAAGACAAAGTCGCCCGAGTGCACAACCCAAAGCCTCCGTGTGTTCTCAGACAAACCCAAAAAGTCTATATCTCATCCGTATCAACTGTATCTTAATATTTGTACCATCTGTATCTCAATATTTCTATCATCTATATCTCAATATCTGTATCTCTGTATTCATCATATCGCATGCATATGCCCCAAAAGGTGAGTGCGCCCAAACACACGGTCCAAAACCTCTGTGTGTGTTCAGATGGGCCCTAAAAGCCTCATATCTCATTATATCATATGTATCACTGTAGCAGGAGGGGAAGTGTATTGTCTAATGATTTTAAAAACAATCATTATACTCATATTCATATACCTTTGTACATATATACATAAACATATAATCTCATTCGAAATCTCATTTCATTTTTCATTTATCATGTCTTAAATCTGCTTTTTTTTTTCTTTAAAATATTATCAAGCATATTCAAAATCGGCAACCAAAATTATTAATCATACACATATTTCATAATAAATACCTACGCAGATAAAATTCATTTCTATAAAATCATTTAAATTGAAGCATTTGAAACTTATTTAGTAAATATGATTTACTATCATAACAAACTATGAAAATATATTTTATATATTCCACTCAAAGTGACGATGTTTGAACTCGGTATCAACAAGCGTCTTAATTCTCGTTCACGGATCTTCCTAATTTAAGGAAATAATACAATTACAATCCGTAAATGTGAATTATAACTAATAAACTTGGAATGACATTTATCCACAATAAATTATTTTTGAATCCATAAAATTATCAAAATGCCCTCGACATCAAAATTTACTAAATTATTCTTAGAAACATAGATTACCAAACTACCCTCAATTTAGATTATAAAAATATCCACAAGTTTTGAATTTATAAAATTACCCCCAGAAATATAAAATTACTAAAATGCCCCTATCAACGTAAATTATTGAATTACCCCAAAAATCTCAAATTACCTAATTGCCCTAATATGTAATTACTAAAATATCCATCAATTTTTAAATTACAGAATTACCCCTAAAATTTATGAAATTACTAAATTGCCCTTAACGGTCTACAGTGACTAGAGCTTAGTTAACAGCAATAGGAAGCTCATGTCTAGTAGTCCTGATCTTGATGAGTCCAATGGTGCTGGTGGTAACCTCCCACATGCGGCGATGACGGCGGATCGAGCTCCCTAAAATCGTGAGTTTTCTAACAGTCGATCGGCGGTAATTTGACTGTTTTAGGCGACAGGATTAGTTGGAAAATGATGAGGGTGAGTTGAGGAAAACAATCCAAGTGGTGGCACGGCCTAATTCTGGCTAAATTAACAGCGGTGGTGATGGGTAGAGCCGCGGTTTTTCGAGATAGATTGTCGGTGATTTGGTCATTTTTTCCAATGATGGTGATGGCAGGGATACATTGGTTGGCTCTCAAGCTTCAGATCGGTACTAAACTTGGCCAATGGGGTGCCCGGAAATGGAAGATTCGGCCGGGTCAAAGTCCCCTGTTGGGGCTGTCAAACGAGTCAACGGGTCAACTCTCTCTCTCTCTCTCTCTCTCTCTCTCTCTTTCTCATTCTATTTTTAGAAAGAAATTGAAATGCTTCTCTCTCTTATTCTTTCCTTAAATAGAAACCGACACTTTTTTTTTATTGTAAGCTTAATACAAAATAATTTAATACCAGGACTTCAGTCTTAAAATGAAATCCGACTATGCGACTATTGAATCGTGTCCGAATTATCTCGATTTTGTGTCATGAAAAAATTTAAATTATTTGAGCACGATCAATTTAATAATTGCATCCAATTACCTGTAATGATTTGTAACAAATCCAATGATTTCAAAAAAAATTAACGATGAAATAAAATACATAATACGCTCAATAATTTGAAATCGAGGTGCATATGTTACAGACAACATTATGATTTGTCCCTTTCTTTATTTTTGTTTCATTTGCATTTTGTGAAGTTGAGTTATTCGATTTGTTTCGACCTCTTTTTATTTTCCCACTTTGACTAGAGCCTCTTCCTTGTGAGCTTGACTTGCTTTAGGATTGCCGTTGTGGCCCTTTTGGCAAAAAAAGGCTTGATTATATTTTGTTGTTTTCTCTTAATCCTTTTGGATAATGACTGTTTGCTCATGATTTTAAAGAGCAAGAACAAACTGTTTTAGATTTGGGTAAGGGGGTTTTGTAAGCATAGCCATTTTGAAATCAGCATAATTCGGACCAAAAGCACGAGCAAGCTAAAATATTTTGTCATCATCTAGGACACTTGTAAGTAAGCTATAAACCTAAAAGATTTTCTACTTAGTGCATTTAGTACCACATTCTTTTGCCTAGATGATAATTAATAGTACAGTCGTAGTCCTTAATTAGCTCAATCCACCTCCTCTGCCTCAAATTTAGCTTTTTTTGAGTAAACAAATACTTCAGGCTCTTATGATTAGTGAAAATCTGATATGTTACCCCATATAAGTAATGTCTTTATGTTTTGAGTGCAAATACTACTGCTGCTAGCTCTAAATCATGTGTTAGGTAGTTTTGCTTATGCTTCTTAAGTTGTCTAGAAGCATAAACATTACTTTTCCATATTGCAATAACATACAACTCAATCCCTGCCTAGAGGCATCACTGTATACCACAAAACCTTTATTTTCAGATGGAAGTATAAGAACTAATACCGAGGTAAGACGTAAAACGTGTCTTAAGTTCTTGAAAACTCTTTTTATAGTCATCATCCCATTAGAACTTAGCATTTTTCTTGGTTAGCCATGTTAAAGGAATGGCAATCTTGGAGAATCCTTCTATAAATCTACAATAATACCCAGCTAATTAAAGAACACTCCTAATCTATATGACATTTGTAGGCCGTTCCCATTTCACAACTGCTTAGATCTTTTGAAAATGAACATAAATGCCTTCAGCTAATATCACATGGCCCAAAAATACTACTTTATCCAACCAGAACTCACACTTATTGAACTTGGCATAAAGTTACTTTTGTCTTAAAATCTGCAAAACAGTCCATAATAATGCTCTATATGTTCCTTATGACTTCAAGAATAAACCAAAATATCATCAATCAAAACAATCACAAATCGGTCTAGTAAGAGTGAAATACCCTATTCATGAGATCCATAAAAGCTGCTGGAGCATTAGTCAACCCGAATGGTATTATCAGGAACTCATAGTGTCCATAGCGAGTTCTGAATGCTATTTTAGGAACGTCATCCTTTTTAATTCTAAGCTGATGATATCCCGAGCACAAGTCGATCTTAGAAAACACCTTTGCTTCTTGAAGTTGATCAAACAAGTCATCAATACACCTCTCTAACTTAAAGCAGCCGTCTGGCTCCTAAACGTGGATGTAGAACCTTCTATCTGTACACTTCTCTGACTTGGAGCAGCCGTTTGAATCCTAAACGTGGATGTAGAACCCTTTGTATGTACACCTCTTTGACCCTGAGTTGGTCTCGAGTGAGATTGATATTGTGGAGTTGTCCCTCGAGCAGAACTGTCACCTTGAGGCAAAGTAGAGCATAATCTCTTTTTGTGATCGGACTGTCCACATAGATAACATACCTTATCTCCAACAAAACATTGGCCCTAATGATTTTTGCCACACAAAAGGCAAGAAATCTACTGTATATTTGTCGAACGATCATCACGGTATCCTTCGTTATTCCTGTCATACTATCCCTAACTCTTGCATTCCTCCTTACTGATTACTGCACTGAACTGTAACTTAAAATCTATCTCAAACCTCCCTTGAAACCTGTACCCTAACTCTTTTGAATGTTATCAGAGTAGCTAGCATGAGTGTTTCTTTTCTTAGGCAGCCTATTACTATAGTTACCCTCTATCCAACCCTGGCTACGCTTTTGTTTCAAGGCTTGAATTATGCGTTCTTCCGAGATACTATGTTCTACTCTCTTGGCTGCATCAACTATCTTTACAAACTCAATGTATCGTGATACGGTCATGGTCGTACGTATCTCAAATCAGAGACCCTACTCAAATTGCCTCCATCTCTCCCTCTCATCACCCACTGTAGACGTAGCAAATCTAGAGAGGTTTATAAATTTCTTCACATACTCCTCAACAGACATGGATCCTTGAACCAACCGAAGGAATTCACTTCGTTTAATATCTTGGTACACAATTGAAAAATAATGATCATAAAATTCCTTACAAAATAAAGCCCAAGTAATTGCATCATGCCCTTGATATCGACGCTCTACTGTCTATCACTAATGATAGGCTCTATCCTCAAGTAAAAAAGTGGCAAAAGAAAATCTATCCTCTTGTGAGCATTTCATTGCGTAAAAAATACGTTCTAACTTAACGAACCACGACTCTGTCTCGGGTGGATCTCCAGAACCATTAAAGCTCTTAGCCTTTAAACTTCTTATACACTTAATAGCATTAGCATAACTGGAATGCGCATGAGTCTGATAATGTACCACTGTAGTCATAATTTGCGCTAGCCTATCAAATCACTCCTCAATGTTTGGCACATTTTTTGGTGCCTATTGTGCCACCTCATATGTTAAGGACTCAACTATGCTCTATTGTCTGTCACTAATGATAGGCTCTATCCTCAAGTAGAAAAGTGGCAAAAGAAAGTCTATCCTCTTCTGAGCATTTCATTGCATCAAAAATACGTTCTAACTTAATGAACCAGGACTCTGTCTCGGGTGGATCTCCAGAACCATTAAAGCTTTTGGCCTCTAAACTTCTCATACACTTAATAGTATTAGCATGACCGAGATGCACATGAGTTTGATAATGTACCACTATAGTCATAATTTGCGCTAGCCTATCAAATCACTCCTCAATGTTTGGCATATTCTTTAGTGCCTTTTGTGCCACCTCATATGTTGAGGACTCAACTATGCTCTACTGTCTATCACTAATGATAGGCTCTATCCTCAAGTAGAAAAGTGGCAAAAGAAAGTCTATCCTCTTATGAGCATTTCATTGCATAAAAAATATGTTCTAACTTAACGAACCATGACTCTGTTTCGGGTGGATCTCCAAAACCATTAAAGCTCTTTGCCTCTAAACTTCTCACACACTTAATAGTATTAGCAGGACCGGGATGCTCATGAGTCTGATAATGTACCATTGTAGTCATAATTTGCGCTAGCCTATTGAATCACTCCTCAATGTTTGGCACATTCTTTGGTGCCTGTTGTGCCACCTCATATGTTGAGGACTCAACTATGCTCTCGTTCACGGGTACATTTTCCCCATTTTCCAGTACAACGTCTGGAGTTAACCCAGCTACTAGCCTAATATGACCATGGCCACAGCCTCGACCATGTCTATTACTATGACGGAGCATGATGGTGCCTACAAAACAATAATTCCCACTTTAGTAACTATAAAACTTATTCTAATTATGACAGTAAAGTCTAAAGAATCTAAAACCACGCTCGAATACTAACTTTACACGGCCGTCTTGAACTCCCAAGGCGAGTCTGCCTAATTCAATTTAATCTTTTTGACATAATCAAATTAATAAGAATTTTGCCAAAATTTCAGTAGAGTCTCCATTATAATTATCACATAACCAAATTTGCAAAATTATAAAACAAGTATTGCCAAAATAATTTCAAATACAATTATCTCTGGACAACTAATCTCCTCAATAAAATACCAAATTATTCAAATATCCAAAATCAGAGAAAATACATAGGTTGTCCACAATTCCCGAAATATATCAAATTATACAATCCCAAAATATCTCAATCAAACATCTATGACTCCTAACATCATCAAGTGGCCATAATTCTAAAACAACTATTGTTGCTTGGTCGAGTGTTGTACTTGCAAAATTTACATAAGGGGAAAAATATAATAAAAACGGAGGGTGAGTATAAAACTTAGTAAGCTAAGGGAGTGGATAATAATTTTTGAATATAACTTTACTCTAAAATAATTATATTATATCGAAACATAATTTCATTAAAATATCATAAGAACTTAAATAACTTATTAAATTCAAATCACGTACTCAAATAACAATATCACAATGTATTGCATAAATCAATAAAATCCATAATACTTATAACATCAATATGAAATACCGAAAACTATCACCAAACAAATACTAGGGGAATAATCTCATCATATCCAGATCTCGACGGATAGGCAATGACGTATTATCTGGGTATAATTACGCCCCAGAGCTACACTGATAGACAGGGAAATACCAACTCATATCTGACCATATTTAGACCTCGACGGACGGGCAATGATGTACTACTTGGGTACAATCACGCCCTGGAGCTATACGGATAGATCGGGAAATACCATATCATATATCATCATCTCTGTGCATGCATAATCTAGTTTGCAAAAGACAAAATTGCCTGAGTACATTGCCTAAAGCCTCTGTGTGTATTCAGACGGGACCTAAAAGCCTGTATCTCATCTATATCATCTATATTATTTGTATCTCGATATTTGTATCATTTGTATCTCAATATTTGTATCCTATTTTCATCATACTGCATACATATGCCCCTAAAAGGTGAATGTACCTAAACACACGGCCTAAAACCTCTATATGTGTTTAGACTGGCCTCAAAAGCCTCATATCTCATCATATCATTTGTATCACTGTATCTAGAAGGGAATGGTACTGTCTAATGATTTTAAAAACAATAATTATACTTATATTCATATACCTTCATACACATATATATAAATATATAATCTTATCAAAAAATCTTATTTCCTTTTTCAATTAACATTTTGTAAATATGTTTTTCCTTTCTTTAAAATATTATCATGCATATTCAAAATCGGTAATCATACACACATTTCGTAATAAATACCAATATGCAGATAAAATCCATTCATACGAAATCATTTAAATCGAAGAATTTGAAACTTATTTCGTAAACATGATTTACTATCATAACAAACTATGAAAATAGGTTTTGTATATTCCACTTATAGTGACAATATCCAAACTCGGTATCAACAACGTTCGCGAGTTGATTCTCGTTCGCGGATCCTCCTAATTTAAGGAAATAATATAATTACCGAATTACCAAAATGTCCTTAACTATATAAATTACTGACTTACCCACGAAATCTCAAATCACCTAATTACCTTAATATGAAATTACTAAAATATCAACTAATTTTAAAATTACATAATTACCCTTAAAGTTTATGAAATTACCTAATTGCCCTTTATGGTCAACGGTGACAGGAATCTCAGGTCTAGTAGTTTTGACCTCGGTGTGTCCAGGGTGACGGCAGTGACCTCCCACATGTTACAACGACGGCAGATCATTCTCCTTAAAATTTAAGTTTTCTGGCAGTCGATTGGCGGCAATTCAGAAGTTTCAGGTGACAAGGTTTGTCAGAAAATGATGAGGGCGAGCTGAGAAACAAAATCCAAGCGGTGGTGTGGCCTAAAATATGTGAGATCAACGGCGAGAAAAATAGGTTGAGCCTTGAGTTTTGGAGCTTGATCGACGATGTTCTTGTCAGTTTCCGACAACGGTGGTAGCAGGGATACAATCATTGGCTCATAAGCTTTAGATCGGTACTAAGCTCGGTCGGTGAGGTGGCCAGAAATGAGAGATCCAGCTGAATTTGGGTCGCTGGTCGCACGTGTTTGGGTCGGTCAAATTGGTGAACAGGTTTTATTTCTCTCTCTCTCTCTCCTTTTCCATTTATAAAAACTAATTTCTTTTTTTTTTGTAAGCTTAATACAAATTAAGCTAATACCAGACCCAAATGCCAAAATAAAATCTGACTATGCGGCCATTGAATCGTGTCCGAGTTGTTTCGATTTTATGTCGCGACAATTTAAAATATTCGAACATGATCAATTTGATAATTGCATCCAATTACCCGCAATGATTTGTAACAAATCTGACGTATTTAAAAAAATTAGCGACGAAATAAAAAATACATAAAACGTTCCATTAAAAAAAATAAGGTGCATATGTTACAAATGTTCTAAGCGTAGACTTCTGATGAGTGGCTGAACTTGGGATTTCTAGAGAAGGTAATTATGAGACAAAAGCTCAATAGAGATGAGGCTAGCACAATGATAAAAGGACTCAAAGATTAATTTTGGCTTAATTGGTCTTTTTCAGCCATTACTTGGATACCATAAACAAAGGTTTTACATTTGAAAAGTATTATATTCACTGTACATTTTTACAAGAGGTGACAAGATTTTATCCACTGCAATTTCTTATAGATAAAAGGTAGTTCTGTTAAGACAACATGATTTGAAGCATGATTTACTAGCCATTTTCTTGATTTTGGCAAATCTTGATCATGTCTAATGCTTGCATTCCTATCAAAAGTATCCTAAGAATTGCATTTTAAGAAATTGTAAAGCCCAACAATTAATTTTGGGTGTGATTTCACACACATCTATCTCAACAATGTTGATAACATTGGTTGTTTTAAAAGCCATCAATGATAAGTGTTTCTTGTTCTAACATTTTTTGTAAAGCTTGCCAATATAATTATTATAGTTGAGATTATTGGCAGTCTAAAAATTACTTTGAACACCAATATTTTTATAAAAAAATTTATTACAAACATACACATAACATAAATTATTATTAAAGACAATTTATTATGATTAACTATAACATTATTAATCTGAAAATTAATCCCTTTACTACGCCCAATCAACATTCAATTCTCTTAACTTTAAACCCTATATTTTTTCTTTCCAAAACTTAAACAAATATTTAGAAAATATCAATAATTGAAGGAAAAAACGGGAGAGGTTAGAGACAAAGTTCACGTACCATCATGGAGATGGCTATGTTCGTTACTTCATATTCTTTTAAAAAAATTTTGAGAATAAGTGTTGTTAAGAAATATGTCTTATTTTTCAATAAGGATTTCCTAAGATATTTTTCTTTTTTAAGATTTATATTTAAGTGACACGACCCACCCTAAGCCCCCAGGGCGTGTCTGCTTAATTCTATTTAATCGCTTTGACATAATCTTATTAATAAGGATTCTGCCGAAAATTCGGTAGAGTCTCCCCTATAATTATCACATAACCAAATTAGCAAAATTATAAAACAAGAAGTCCCAAAATAATTTCAAATACAACCAACTTCATCCATCCATCTCCTTAACAAAATACCAAATCATTCAAATATCCAATATCAGATAAAATACATGGATTTGTCCACAATCACCGAAATATATCAAATTATACAATCGTAAAATATCTTAATAAAACATCTACGACTTCTACCTCTATCATGTGGCCATAACTCCAAAAATAATTATCATTATTGGGTCGACTGTTGTACCTGTAATTCTCTTGTTGGGGAGGGTGGGAATATAATAAAATGGGATGAGTGTAAAACTCAATGAGCTTAGTGAGTGAATAATAGTTTTTGAACATAATTTTACTCTAAAATAATTATATTATATCGAAACACAATTTCATTAAAATATCATAAGAACTTAAATAACTTATTAAATTCAAATTATGTACTCAAATAACAATATCATAATATACTGAATAAATCAATGAAATCCATAATACTTATAACATCAATATTGAATACCAAAAACTATCACCAAACAAGTACCTAGGGGAATAATCTCATTATATCCGAATCTCGAAGGACGGGCAATGACGTACTATCTGGGTATGATTACGCCTTGGAGCTACACGGATAGACGATAAAATACTATCTCATATCTCATCATATCTAGATCTCAACGGACGGGCAATGTCGTACTATCTAGGTACAATCACGCATTGAAGCTAAATGAACAGATGAGAAAGTATCATTTCATATCTCATCGTTTCTGGACCTCAACGGACGGGCAATGATTACTATTTGAGTACCGTCATGCCTCCAAGCTACACGGGTAAATCAAAAAAATATCATTTCATCTGTATCATCTGTATCTCAATATCAGTATTTTTGTATTCATCATACCGCATGCATATGTCATATCATCTGTATCACTGTATCTGGAGAGGAAGGGTAATGTCCAATGATTTTAAAAACAATAATTATACTCATATTTATATAACTTTGTACACATATATATAAACATATAGTCTCATCCAAAATCTCATTTCCTTTTTCATTTAACATGCCTTAAATCTACTTTTCTTTTCTTTAAAATATTATCATGCATAATCAAAATTAGTAACCAAAATCATTAATCAAACATATTTTTCATAATAATTACCAAAATACAGATAAAATCTATTTCTACAAAATCATTTAGTTCGAAGCATTTGAAACTGATTTTGTAAACATGCTTTACTATCATAATAAACTATAAAATTATGATTTATATATTCCACTCACAGTGACGATGTCCAAACTTAGTATCGATAATGTCCACGGGTTGGTTCTCGTTCACAAAATAATATAATTACTAATCGTAAATGTGAATCATAACTAATAAACTCGATACAACATTTATCCGCAATAAAATATTCTCGAATTCATAAAATTACTAAAATGCCTTTGACATTAAGATTTATCAACTTATCCTCAGAATCACAGATTACCAAACTACCCTCAATTCATGTTACAAAAATATCTACAAGTTTTGAATTTATGAAATTACCCCTGAAAAAAGTAAAATTACCAAAATGCCCCTAATGACCTAAATTATCGAATTACTCCTAAAATCTTAAATTACCTAACTGCCCTAATTTGAAATTACTAAAATATCCACTAGTTTTAAAATTATAAAATTACCCTTAAAGTTTGTGAAATTACCGAATTTCTCTTAACGGTCAATGGTGACCGGAACTCAGTCAACGGCAATGAGAAGCTAAAGTCTGATAGTTTTCACCTCAATGAGTCCAATGGTGCCCGTGATGACCTCCCACGTACGGCGGTGATGGCAGATCGAGCTCCCCAAAGCTATGAGTTTTCTGACAGTCGATCAATGGTAATCCAGCTGTGTCAGGTGACGGGGTTGGTTGAAAAATAATGAGGGGAAGCTGAGAAACAAGATCCAAGTGGTGGCACGGCATAATTTTGGTGAAATTAATAGTGAGGAAAATGGGTGGAGCCGCGGGTTTTTGGAGCTAGATCACTATTGTTTTGGTCTGTTTCCGGAGGCGATGACAGCAACGATATATTGGCCGGCTCTCAAGTTTCATATCGGTTCGGTACTAAGCTCGACCGGTGGGTGGCCGAAATCATAAGATAAGGTCAAGTCAAACTCGCAGGTCACAGGTCAACGAGTCATCTCTCTCTTTCTATTTTTGGAAAGAATCAAAATGTCTCTCTCTCTTATTCTTTCCTCACATAGAAACTAATAACGACATTTTTTTCTTATCTCAATACAAATTAAGCTGATACCGAACCCGAGTATTGAAAAAAATCCGACTACGCGGCCATTGAATCAAGTCTGAATTGCCTCGATTTTGTGTCGCGACAAATTTAAATTATTCGAGCACGATCAATTTATTAACCGCATCTAATTTACTTGCAACGACTTGTAACCAATTCGTCAACTTTGAAAATTAGCAACGAAATTAAAAAATAACATTATACACTTAAATAAATTTAAGGTGTATATGTTACATTAAGGAATAAGTAATTTCTTCTTTGGGACTTGATGTATTCAAGGAGGAATACTACTATTATAAGAAAATGAATACTTATTCCTCAATTAATAATCAGGGAGGTTGGGTTCACTTATTTGTATAACACAACAATCAATTCTCTGTAAGTAGACAGCTTCTAGTGTAAGAGAAATAATAGGTCTATTGAGAGATTATGTGTTATTGGGGTTTTGGGTGTGAGAAAAAATATTTGAGTGATTGTAATAATTTTCATATAGTGGATTTTTCTCTCGTCGTCCTTAACTGCTGTGGTTTTTCTCTGTCATATGAGTTTTTCACGTAAATTCTTATGTCGTTTGATTTGTTTTATTCTCCATTTATTTTCTATTTGTTATTTGTTTGATATATTTTTACTTGCAAGATCTTAGTGGGATTAAAATTCTTTAACAATAAGTTATAGCAAAAGCAATCAAATTAATTTATTTTATTTAACGGTCTAAACCCAGGGTGTCTAAAAATTTTAACTTAAAACATTTAAACATTTCTACTTTATAATTTACTCGTATTTTCCATGCTGAATGTATAAAGTACAATTATTTATAATTTTCAATACTACTTTCATGCCTTTCCTTTTTTTTCTCCCTTAAGTGTTTCGTTTGACAGGTTTGCTCTCTTGGCTCTCCTGTTTAAGCTTTGCCAAGATTTGTATACAGGGGAAACAAAAACCTACAAGGATTGAACTTGATGTATATCAAAGTCATTAATTGATCAATTCCTTGACAAAACTTGTTGGGTGTTTTCAGATGCTGGTGTTGATAATCAGTAATAACTTTTCTGGTGAAACTAATTGAACCTTAACTTGATGCTCAGGCCATAGCCAACAACTGGATATATGGTAACCAACAGTTTGGTAGATTTGAAATCACTGGAGCCACCCATTTTTATTAAATTGATTAATTCATGTACAGTGGTTGAGCCAAGTAAATTGATTTTTCTTTTTTGGGTAGTAATGTAATCATTAATTATCTAAGTAAATAATTAATTTTTTTTAATAAAAAAAAGAGTACTTGGTGTATTTTTTTAGAGTGTAGAGTAAGTAAAGATAATTAATTTAAAATATTTAAGTGAAGACTCTTTTAGTATTTTAAAGAGCTTGCAAGTAAAATTTTATTTTTTAATTAAAAATTAATAAAAAAAGTCTAAAAATAATAGAATATTCAAAATAATTTTTAAAGTACAAATGTCCTCACCAAATTATTAAACAAGTTAACTACTCATTGCAGATTAGCTCTCTATACCAAGTAAATCCAAATCCAATTATATCATAAGTTAAAGAAAATAAAAAGGCTAGATATTTCAGATCTACATTGTGAGAAATAAAACATCATCTAATCTGAAACCAATCACGAGAAATTACCAATGCTACGCTCGTATGTATGAACCTTCAAAGAAATTTCATGACAAAGAAAAACCCCCAAGTTGTATGAACTGTGCCTAGAGCAAAATTTGTAATCTTTATAACTTTCAAAGCAAGCAATAAAAATCAATATGGATTAAAAGAAATCGCATGATGAAACAACCAGATATATAAAATTTTCCCAATATAGCTGACAATGGTTTTCTCTCTCTGCTCGTACATGCCGTCGTCTCTAACCTTTTTTTACCCTTCTTGGATTTTGATTAGGAGGGCCCCCGCCCCACCATTATCACAGGAGGATGGCCGTACGTTGTTGCGGTCTCTATAATTATTTCAATTTTTTTATAGTCAAGAAAAGATTTTCAGCTTTATAAGTGATGTTTTTGTAATCTAATTTTTCCAGAATGCGCGCGGTACCCGCAATGAGAGATAAAAAAAGTTTGCGGGAAGAAATTTCATTAGGAGAGTTCAAGTTTTCTTTCAGGTTGAGAGTTGAAGATGGAGCAACCATTATTTATTTATTTCTTTTTTTCAATTTCGCTGAGAGTATTATGAACAGGGAAAAGTAAAGTAAAAGAGAGAAGTGTTAAAGGACAATCAACTAAGAAACAAAATATTTGTAATACCCCCAATTCTTCTAGGCCATTTTAGTCATTTTACTAGAATAACGGTATTTTTAGTCTTCTCCCAACCCTTAGAAACCCTTATACCCTAATATGAAAAGAAAAGAAGCATTTTGCATTTGCAAAAGCTCACGGACATGAGAGGAAGACAACTGGAAAGTTTTCATGATCTGGGATTTTTCCAAATTGAGTTGGGTCTTTTGGAACTTGAATTGGAGAGTTATTCAGGAGTATTTCCCTTCCTAAATTCATTTGGGAACATCTATTGGACAGGAATTTAAGTGTACGAAGTGAAAAGAGAGAATTTGAGTCAGAGTGAAGTGATTGAAGCTTTCAAGTTTAATTTCTCACAAGGGCAGTGAAATTTCTATAATTTCAGCTTTATTTTCAAAGTTGGATTCGCATGGGAATGAAGTTATGTAGTCATGTTATGTGAAACTAGACAGACTCATCCTTGGAGTTCTAGGGATAGTTTCAGAATTTCATTTGCCACCCTGATAACTCAATTTTCACGTACTCGTGTGTTTTCTTTGTATTTTGCAGACGACAAAAATGGAGGAAGATAACTATTCAGCTAAATATAATGAGCTTCAGATCATCAACACTTTGCCATTAACAGTGGTACGTGCCTCCCTCTCATTATCAAAACCAAGAAGGAAGAAAAATCTGGAGGTCCTTTCATAAATGGCACAGAAATTGGATACCTGCTGGCTGGATGTATGAGCAGAGGGAAAGAACCAGTGTCAACTAAGTTAGAAACATTGACCAATTTGTTTCAATGTTTGATAACTTTTCATCTAGTTATTTGTTTTTTGCAGCTTTTAAAATTTTGTCTCGAAAAGGTAACAAATTCTGCTCGCATGTTGTTCATAATACTAGGATTTTGATCAGAATTATAATATTTGTTTATATGTAGGTTTTATAATATTTTGTGCTATGAGTGCGAAATATTGGTAGTTGACATTGATTCTTTCTCTTTGCTCATACATCTAGCCGTTTGGTAATCAAATTTTAGTGCCATCTATCATATAAATATCTAACCTTTTTGAACCTTCTTAGCTTTTAATTTGGAAGAGGTGCCTCTATTAAATGAATGAGGGAAGAATCACTTGAAGATTTTTGTTAACCAAGGCTGTTATAATATGTATAGATGGCATGAAACAATACCATTACTTATGTGATCACGTATGACAATGATCAAGACCGTTATGTGATGCACAAATGATGGTGATAAAAACCATTATGAATGAACATATGGCATAAATGATCACCATTAAGTGAAGCACATATAGCAAAGATTAAGAAAGATGTTGATGCGTCACATGAAACTCTTTAGATGGAGATGAATTGTTAGCTTTCTCCATTTTTGTCTTCTATAAAATCTCAAGAAAACACATAAATACGAGAAAACTGAGTATCAAGGTGAATTTTATTAAATATTGAATGCGTCATTAATTTGGTGGGTTTGTGTATATGTTTGAGAAAAGCAGTTAAGTTTAATTCATTTTCCCTCATTCTATCTAGGTTCACCAGAAAAAAAAAATCATGTGAGAAAAAAAGAGTGAGATTATTTTTTTGATGTCTTATATTATAGGCCTTAAGAATTTGAGAAAAAATAGTAAAAACTGTCATATCTTACCTGAAAAATAGAAAATGCAACTCATCGTCTATTAAAAAAACAACTATAAAAGATATATATAATTGTAGAGATAGAAACAACATACAACATCCTCTCTACGGACATTCACCCCATCCGTCTCTTGCTCAGGATCATTTTAAGATCTGACCTGCCCCTGAGAAAATTTTTTTCATGTGTGGTTAATAACTTAATAAATAAAAACAGTTAAATCTTACACATATATTAGCACTAACAGACATATGACACAAGATCTTTGAAAGTCCAGAAAAGGATCATACTCTTTAAAATTGATGGAAGTGCTGCAATGCACTATTTTGATTGAATTAATGTTCAAAAACAAAAGAAGTCGAGACAAATAGATCAAGGGATCACTTAATAACCTGAAGATGAATTGAATCGAGAATGAAATTTGGATCAAAAGACATTTTATAAAGTGTCTTTCTCCATCAATTGATCTCATTCATAAACTCTTACAATTAAGTAGTAAAGTTATTGAATTAAGACTTTGAATTAAGCAAAATTATTATCAGATCAGTGCTTGAAGCAATCAAATTTATTGATGGTCTTAGAGGATAACTCAACTAGCAAGCATATAAGCTAAATTACCCGATCCATTTGTTGAGAAGTCGATGGCGTCACTGATTATGTGAACCGTATTCTAACCTAGAAATTATGAAAGAACAAGGGAGAGGGGGTGAAAGAGAAACTGACGAATAACAAAATATTTGCCAAGTAAAATTTTATTAGATCTGGCGAAGTTCTAGTTTAAGTGGTAAGACTGCAACCTTCCTAGAATCTTGGTCTTGGATTCGAGCGTCATTAAAAGAAATGAGGTGAAATCAAATGAGTCTCATAGAAAAAAAAAGAAAAAAAAATCAGATATACTACGCTTCATGATCAAGACATTAAATTTGTTAATAATCGTAGAGGATCAAAGAAAATGTATAGAAAGGAAACAAGCTAAATTACCTCATCCATCTGTTGGGAGTCAATATCGGCCCATCTGAATTGTCTAACATTACTATGCTAACCCTAGAAATAAGAAAAAGAAGGAGAGAGTTAAAACAGAGAGACTGCAAGAGTGAGAGAGGCAATGCTAGTGAGTGGTGTCATTTTATTGAACTCAAACATGGCACCTTTTGCACATCTGGTAAGTAAAGTTGGCGGATAATTATGTGAGTAAATTCGCTAAAACAACGGTTACCCTTATCTCTCTAGACTACAGTCCAAATTTATTTAATATATTATTATATATTAATTGAATTTTTTATCATGCTGTATGAATATTGATAATGGGGTCATTATGGATCCTTGAATTTAAATGTTTTAATCTTTATCATTGATTTAATTTAGACCCTATTTGGGATTGAAGTTGAAACTCAATAAGCTACTTATTTCATAATCTGTGACAAAAATAGTGTTTGGTAAATTTTGGAAAAGCTGCTTATTTTATAATTTTTTCTATTTTCACAGTAGCTTTTAAAAATAGTTAGCAAGTTGCTTTTCATAAGCAATTTATTAAATAAGTTACCACATTTTCTTAAAGTTCCTATTATAACCTTAATTAATATTTTAACAAAAATAATTATGTCATATTTTTCCATGCACTCTAATATATAAGGCATTAGATATCATATTGCCATCACAACTAGTATATATTGTCTCCAATATCAAAGTTTTGATCTAGTAAGTTCACATTTTTTATATTGTATTCGCATTTTATATTATAAGATTAAAAAGGATTTGCATATAATTATGTAATTTTTTTAATTATGAACAATTTTCCATGAAAATTAACCATAACTTTTAAAATCAATTTCATTACCACGGCTTTTAACATTCAATCTATTTACATTTTTTCTATAGTCATGGTGTTTATTGTAGCAAGTTTAACGTGAAAATAATGCATATTACTTTTTTTAAATTTTTTTTGGATTATATATTAGTATAAATTTTTATCATATTTTATGTAACAAATTATTAATTTTTTTCACTTAATATCATTTTATGTGTTTTAAAAAGAAACAGGCATGTCTAAATATTATTAAACAATCTTTAAAAAAAAATATTATTAAACGTATGTACACTGCTTTTAAAATTCACAACCGCAACAACACAATCTATGAAACAATGAGCACTTTTTTAATCAACTGCTTACTACATTCGTACAGTAGAAGCAACTTATTTAATTAGCAACCACAATCTCAAACTGACCCTTAATTAATAAATACCTAATTACTTAATAATTAAGATAATATTCAAGGTCATGGATATAATTTTATTTTTTATAATTTGTTAGATATTTTCTAAATTGCTAACAAAATTGAAAATTGAATGTGCAAATATACAAAATAATTTATGTGTAAATAAATTAGTTTTTTTTCATTGCCTTTCCGTTTTGAAATTACTCATTGCGTAAGATTGAGTTGAATTAATTGTTGCAATATTCATTAATCTAGCAATTTTTTTTTTTGTTGAAGAAGAGATAGTAATGAGAGGATAAACTAAGATCGAGTTGTGCTAATAATAAAATTCATATATTTTAAAAGGAAATATATAGAAGTTTCAATTTACTATACTTGTTTCTTTTTTATTATTAAATCTTTAGAATGCATGTTTAATAATTTAATAACTAGTAAGTTTAAATTTTAAATAATTAAAATTAAAATATTATCCTAACTAATTTTTAATTTTATTGACTATTGATTAAATTTAACAATGCATATTTATACTACTATTGATGCAATAATTTTTATAACAGCACCATAGAGTGACCCTACTAGTTTATGTAGGCTATTCTCATTTTTTAAGAGAAAATCATAGAGGATATAGTATAAGATTTTAAGAAATTTATATGAAATGTCATGTGCATTTTAACCCTTTTAAATTTATAATTTTCATGTTCTAATCTCTTCATATTTGTATGTAGTTTCTCCATTGTAAACTCTATTAAATAAGAATTCCAATTCTATCTTATTTCTTTTCCATCTGATAAAGTAACACGAGAGTAAAACACAATTGCAATATTTGGTATATTGACTTCATTTAAGAATAAATTTCTAGAATAAAGTTTTGAACTATAGCATTATTTGACAAAACAGAAGCGTTGTTGGGTTTGCTGATAGAAGAAACTAGGTTTCTAAATAATGAAAAATCTTATTGAAAGTATGAATGAATAATACTAGAGTTTTGAGTCCCTTTTATAACAAGCCTAAATGTCACGGATTTACCAAAATAGGCAAATGCAAAGTATAATATGATAATTAAATTTTCCTAATCAAAATAAGAAAAGGAAAACAAATGCCACTCAAATTCAAGTTTTTTAAAAAAGATAAAAATCCTAGAAGAACTAGGAAAAATTGGAAAAAAATCTTAAAACTAGAAAACGACCAGGAAAGAAATATAAATTTTGGCTCGACCACGGACAAAATGACTTAGGCCCTCTTAGCTTTGTTAGCCGTCTCATCGTAAGTTTCAAAGTGGTATACTAAATGCTGAAAAAAACACATGTAACCCAAGTTATAGCCTCTGAAAGGTACATTGCTCGTAACACGAAAAAACTTACATCATTATGTTTTGTACTTAATATTATCTTGTCTAAGCCACTCGGCCTTCGCCGGGTGGTCAGGGTTATTGCCCTTCAAATCGAAAGGGTAGCAGTTCAAACCTCACAAATGCATTATGGGTAATTCCTTCCTTAATTATAATTTATAATTAATTTGAGATACGATCTTCTCTTACCAAGCATAAGTATATTAGATATCCCTCGAATATTAGTAAGAGTTAAAAATTTGGACAATACTTTATTAGAATTGATGTAAATTAGTCTCAAAGAATAGTCGATTATTAAATATCAGTTATAAATCATTTAATAAAAAATAATATTATCTTATCTATCTATCTAACTTCATATACATCATACAAAATTTAAATTTTATCTATAATTTTATTAAGATTTTTAGTAATTGTTGGCAATAATACATAAGACACAAAAGTATCTTGGCCAAAATTATGCCACTAGAGACTATTTCCTTGGCAGGCTTACGTTTAATATTAATGTAATTATAGTTAATATATAATTTTAAGGGATAAATACTTGTTAAGTCTCCATATTTTACCATAAGAGCTCGTTTAGTTTTTATATTTAAAAACAAAATACCTTAAGACATTCCTACTGTTAAATATATTACTTATTCTTATGTTTCACAATAACACACTTGCAACAATATTTTTAGGGATATTAATGACAATAAAAAAATATTAATGTTGATCAAATTGGCCTTCAAATTAAAAAAAAATTAAAATTTTTTATGTTATTATTTTCATTACTTTTAGGATTAATTTGGTAATTAATTTTTTTATAGATAATTATTCGTAAGATCTTTGCAAGGATATAAAACATTGATTTAAGTTGGTTGATATTAATTTATTTATAAATAATTATTAGCAAGGATGTTACATGGGCAAAAATAAATACTAGTTCTTCATCTTTTGATACCCATTGGTTAATTTGCTAAATATTTAATTAATAATTTCTTAATCAAATTCTTTTATAGGTAAATTCATCAATTTCAAGAACATTGTTATAAGAAAATTATTATAAAAGCAAAGGAAAGCAAGTGCAAGAATGTAGTATATTTAATGACATGGTCATTTTATGGCATATTTTAAAATATAAGTACTAAACGTTTACTTTGTTAAAACATAAGGACCAAAACAAGCATTTATCCTAAATTTAACCCTCCTTTGACTTAGCTACCAAGTAGGAATGTCAAAATACCACATAATCTTTGACGAAAACCTGGATTTCACTGATAAGTCCGGGGTTAGCCTTAAACACAAATTTTATAAAGAAAGTTATAGAACACATAGTATTCTAAATAATTATATTTATTTTGAGCCACCAATTACATATATGTAAAATTTTAAATATTTAAAGTTTATATTTTCAATCAATTTCATTAAAATAAAATTTAAAAATCACAAGGTATAAAACAAATATATATATATATATATATAGACACAAACACACACACACACACACACATATCGAGTCCTTTCCTTTCAGAGTGCGGGGATGTCTCATTTTTTTGTGCGAACACACTTTAAAACCGTGGGGTTTAAGAGAGTAGTTTTTAACTTTCTTAAACACGCCGCTTTATAGTTCATTAAAAAACTAACTCTTTTAAACCGCACGATTTAACAAGTATGCCCCATTAAAAAAATGAAGGCAGACTCGAGAATGCATACTTTGTTAAACCATGTAGCCCAAAAGAGTTAGTTTTTTAATGGCCTATAAACCGTAATGATTTTAAGAGAAATAAAAACATACTCTAAGTACTTTATCTATATATATTATATACAATTTAAATTATGGCAAACTAAGTACTTAATTTATAATAAAATTAATGGGAAAATAATTGTAATTTAAACAATTAATATTTTGGGCAATAAAAAATAAAAAGAATTTATTAAATTATATTTACTACTAAGAGTGGA
>JASUUG010001081.1:0-40488 GCA_030449905.1 Luvunga scandens | reverse complement strand
GGTTTGGATTTTGATATTGTGAGATCGGTAGATGAGGTTAACACGCTACTCGATTGACCATCCATGGACAACAAATGGAAGTCGAGAGTGGAGCAACTAGCTCAGTGAGAGAAGAAACTCGATCGTCATCGGAATCACCACAAAACTCGAGCTCGAGCCATTGCGACAACTTTGGAATATGCATTTTGGGAGAAGAAAGCACTGCCGATTAATCATTTCATCATCACGAATGAAGAACAAAAAGGTAAGTTGTTAGAAGTTTTGAATGTGCCTGAAGGAGCATTAGGATGGACCATGCTTAACCGCGTAAAGGTATAAACCCGGTGGGTATGTCATTCATTCGCCTTGATGAACGTTCACGCTTGATGAATGTTAGCCTGTGAGGAAATGAAGAAGTTGTTAGGCGAAGTCGTAGCTTTAATGAGCAATGTATCATTGCACATTCGATAGTTCGTAGGTCGATCCTGTCTTAGTTGTAAAGTCAGTATTTTGTGGTCTGTCTCTTGATAATGAATTAATACTAGGTAACTTCTGGATGGCGTGTATCGTTGATTATAGAAAGTTGAATTACACATGTCCTGCGTAAAGATCATTTCTCTACCATTGTGGTCGAATGCTTGATAGATTAGCGAGGTCATGAATTTTGACTAACTGAATGATCTTCCGGGATATAATCAGTTCATGTACCAAAGATCGAAAACCCTTTCAATTTACCGCACGGCAGCTTATATATAGGAAAATGCCATTTTGGATTATGTAATGCCGCATAACTTCACATTCGACGATGCATGTTAAGCATTTTTCTGATATGGATTGACGATTAAGCTACAAATCTTTATGGATGATTTTATTTTGGTGATTCTGTTGATCGATGTTTCACGTCATCTGGATTACTGTTAGGAGATCGTAGAGAAAATTTGGTTAAATTGAGAGAAATGCCGTTTTATGGTAAAACAAGGTATTGTTCTCGATCCACGTCATTTCGTTGAAGGTATTGAGGTTGATAAGGCGAAATTAGTCTTATTTCAATCTTACCCCACTAAGCAGTTAGAGAAGTAAGATCTTTCTTGGGCATCTTGGTTTTTTCGGCGTTTCATTAAAGATTTTAGTAAAGTTTACGAACTTTGTCTGATTTACTTGCTAAGGATGTACCTTTTGTCTTTAATGATTCTGTCTTGTGGCATTTGAGAAACTAAGCGATTGTTAACATCATCACCCATCATTCGGCCTCAAACCTGAACTTACCATTTGAGCTTATGTGTGATGCATGTCGACATGCTAGGAGCGATATTAGGACAAAGAGTTGATCGAATTCCCGTGTCATTTACTATGCTAGTATGACATTAAATGATGCCTGTGATTAAACTATTCAACCAAGAAAAATAAATGCTATAGCAATGGTGTTTGCATTATAGAAATTTCCGATCTTATCTCATTGGTTGTAAAATAATTGTTTTCACGATTATCTGCTCTTAAATATCTTCTCACAAAGAAGATACAAAAGCTAGACTAATTCGTTGGGTGTTACTTTTGGGAATTTGACTTTGAAATCAAGATAAGAAGGAGCACGAGAAAATGTTGTTCTTGACCATCTCTCTGCCTCGATTTTGATACAATTCACATGTTAATCATTTCCACTAAAATGAATCATTTCAGGATGAACAACTAATGAGTGTGGAAGTATTACCATGGTATCTTGATATAGTTAACTATCTTATTCTGAGTAAACTTCCTGGAGCATTGAACTAAGCAATAAGTCCACAAAAGTACTATAATACTTTCCCCGATTCTTAGGTTCAAGCGAATATTTGATCACTAAAAATTGTTGCAAACATAATATTGCATGAAAATAAGAGAATCGAGATAGCAATCTTTGCCACTTTTTCGGATTCACCAAATTGGCAACTAATTGACAACAAATGGCTTGATTTGGCCCTAAATAGCTGTAAATATGTAGATGGATACATAAAACCTTTAATTGAGGACTTGGAAACCTTATAGGAAGTAGGTGTTGATGTGCTTGATGCAAACCTTATCTGAGGTTTCTTCATCATTTATCATCTGAAGTTGTCACCATGGCTTTCTTTCTGTTTGTTGAGGAAGAAGCACTCCAATCTTATATGACTAGGTTTTTACATTATAACAAGTAATTCTTTCGTTCTTTTCCTTTTGATTCTTGAAGTTTTTGAATTTTCTTCACTTAATAGATCGCCTGAAGAATTTTATGAATTTTTTGGCAATCATTGCCATATCTTCATCTTCCAATTTTCTTTCTTTATTGTTTTTCGATCTTAAAAAATAAGTAAACCAATTAAATCATTAATAGATAGTGTTTAAATCTTTGGCTTTTTTAATGCTAGTTCTTTTGGTCTATTCTTTTGGTAAGGACCTAATAATTTTCTTAACATTCTCTCTATTCAAAAGGTCTTTCCTAAAGCTCCTGAGTGTTCACAATATCCATAAATCTAATATACATAGAATGCAAATTTTTATTTTGTTCCATTTGAAACAATTCATATTGCCTAGTATATCTACCCAGATTTTAGATTCTTTGACTTACTTTATACCTTTATAAACTACTTCAAGTTTCTTCCAAATCTCATATTCATTAAAACCACTGAGAATCCATGGAATTCTTTCTTATCTAATGCATAAAATAAAGCATTCGTGGCTTTAGAATTTAAAAAGGCCTTCCTTTTTTCTGCTCACTTTATTCACCTGAAGGTCTTGGAATTTCTTCCCCTTCATCATTTTTACTAATTGTCATGAAAGAACCATTAGTAATAATTTCCCAAATCTCATAATCTAAAGCTTGCAAGTAAATTCTCATCCTAGTTTGCTAATATAGATTGTTATTTCCATTAAACAATGGTGGTCTAATGATGGTCGACCTTCCTAAAGGTAAAATCATTTTGGGTTATCGTGGATCTTTTACTTTAGATGATTAAGTTCTAACAAGAGTATGTAGCTCTTATACCAAATGAAATACTAACTATGTGTTGAGTGCTAGAAAGTGTGTATTCATAAAGGAGAAAATCGTCATTTTACACTCCAAGTCTCACTAACATCCCTACTTTTATGTCTTTAAGTCCCTTGTGATTTAATTATGTATGTTTTATTTTAATTAAGTATTTTATGTATTCTAGGGGGCATCATGGTCATTTCACAACGAATGAGTGATCAGATAGCAAAACGGACAACAATTTTAAATGCAGGACATTCGAAAAACTTAGGTGGAGACTAAAAAGATAAATGACATTGTTCACATATACGGTATTGGTCATGATTAATCGCTTCACAACATTGGTCACTTATATTGTTCATTGATGTGGCAACATTCGATTAGACGAATGATGTGGCATTGACTGCTTATGTGGCATTGACTGATGATGTGGTGTTGATTAATGATGTGCCGCGATCCTATTGGACTAAAATGCTTATGTGGTGTTGACCAGCGACGTGGCAAAAGATATGTTATTAGATCAAAAACGTGTTTTACGGTATATGCATATACACGGAATGACAGCCCGATGATGCGTTCTATCCAATCGTAACTTGCCACGTGTGTCGCAATCCTAAACGCCGAAATTGTTTTAATCCGATGGACACGATTTACTTCAGTATCTATAAAGAGAGGGTTCCCCTTAATTTGACACCCCTAAATCTATTTTTGAGCTTCATTTTCTATAATTCCTTCTATCTTGTATTTTCTACGTATTTTAATAAATTTTCATTTTACCCTAGCTCATTATGAGTAGCTAATTTTCTTTCCTACTTGGGTTGAAGATAAAGTCTTAACATGTTCCATGGGCTTAATTTGGTAAATTTACTTTTTCTTCCCTTCCGATTATTGTGGATATTTTGACTTTTCAATTATGACATAGTAATAATCTTGTCTAGATATTATAGTGGTATAACCGTCTCCCTAGTACAAGGTTATTACTATTAGAATGATAAGACTTTTAGACCATATTAATTAGGTGAGGTTAACGAAAGTAGAAAATTCTCCTTCATGATTTAATCGCACTAATAAGGAATATTAAGCCCATAGTGCATGTTGAAAGACAGATCTGTAGACTCAAGACTTCATTTTAATAGTTTTTTCTTGCATTCTAATTTAAATCATAAGATAGCCTACGCCACTTTCATTATAAATCCAACCACTCCACTTAAAAATTAATTCTACATGCCATTGAAACTCACCTCCACGTAGGGATCGACACTCACCGCTGATCTATTCTACAATAGATTCGTGCACTTTGCGAATTCAATAAAATTTGCACAACAAGTTTTGGCACCGCTTCTTTAGGTAAGTTATTTTAATTTGTAGAATAAATTTTTAATTTCTCTATTTATTTTTTAGTTGTTTTCTTGTAATTTTTTATTACTAAAAAAAGTGAATCTGCATTTTTTGGCGAGTATTTTTTATTTCTTCTTTAAGTTTTACGTAATTTAATTTTCATGTTATTTTTTTAAATTTGGCCTGTTTAACCGACTATTAATTTATTTTAACTTGTTTCATGTATTTTTTTCTATATAAGACTTGGCAGTTTGTTTTCATAACAAGGTTGTAGAATAAATGATAAAGTTAGATATCATAATTTCTCCTTCTTTTTTATTTTTATTAGTTTTGTTATCATTTTTTTTTTAATTTTTGTTCTTTGCATGCATGGTCGTAGTTCACAATTACCTAATCTTGAGCCTATAGACTTTGAACTGAAAAAAACACTTTGCACACATAAACACATTGCAATTAAAAATAAAATTAGAATAGATTTGCAACCAACACCACAGGAAAGGCCATTTAAGGACTACTTCAGTCCCTTAACTAACTTGAGCATATCATGCATAAGATACACAAATATAGATGCTAGGAGTTTTGAGTTAAAACCTAGCGTGCTAAATTGTCTCTCAAAATTCTATGGCCTAGAAAATGAAGATCCATATAATCATCTGAATGATTTTGTCTTTGTATGTCAAACTTTTAAATATGAGAATTTTTCAAATGATGATGTTAAACTTAGATTATTCCTATTTTCTTTAAAGGATAGACCTCTTTCATGGTTCAATGCATTGCCTGCTAATAACATTACATTATAGGAACAAATGATAACAAAATTTTTAAATAAATACTTCCCAGTACATAAAACCAATACTATTAACAAAAAAATTTCAGAGTTTACCTAAAGAGAAGACGAGCAATTTTTCGAAATATGGGAGCGATTCAATGCGCTACTCCTAAAGTGTCCACATCATGGGTACGAGAAATAGCACCAATGCCAGTACTTTTTAGAGAGATTATTGCTGCATGTGCAAGAATGGCTAATGGCAACAAGTGGAGGAGAGCTAATGTAAAAAAGTACATCAAAAATTGAGATTTCTTCCAGCGACAAGTAGATAATTCTCAACATTGGAGTCGTTCACTCAAGAATACTAGAAAAGCTAAGGGAGTGAACGAGGTTCACGTTGGCGAGTCAAGTTCAAAAATTAAAGAAGTCAAAGAGATAGTTGAAGTCTTTCCCGACAAATAGTATTGTTAACAACTACTAAATTGACAAAGCAACATGATCAGGACTCATACCTAGATCAAGCCAATGCCATAGGTGTAATGAAAAAGCTATCAAACTATAACCCTTACTTCAACACATATAATCCTGTATAGAGATACCATCCCAATTTTTCATGTTCTTAAGGATTCTAACAGAATGGACTAACAGCTCTAGCTCCACCAATGCAACTGATTCCTCAAAATTCTCAAGACTCTTAGCCACCATTTACATTATACAATTATAACCCGAACTACTTTTAAACCAGACCATGCGAGGATGCATTTCTGAATTTCAAGAATCTTACTCACTCTACAATTAAGCAATAAAATCGCACCATTAATGAACTACGAAATGAGATGAGAGCAGGCTTCAACTCACAAACCCAGTCAATTTCAAACCTCAAAAAGTTGTTCGGACAACTTGCCTCTTCAATTCAAACCTTGGCATTGACTTTTGAAAAAGGTAAATTCCCAAGTCAACCAATGCCTAATCCTAAAGAAATGCATGAAGTAAATACCAGTTCACCTTAGCAGCAAAGGGAGGTCAAAGCTTTCATGACCTTGCAAAAATGAAAAGAAGTCGACAACAAAGTGGAGATGCTGGTGTCAAAAACAACTTAAATTGTACCTGTAAATGTAGAAGACTAATCATCAGAGGAGAAAAAAGAAACCAATCTATAAGAATACGTTCCTAAAGCTCCATTTCCCCAAAGGTTAGCTAAAGCAAAGAAAGAAAAATCCACAAGTAAGATTTTTTAAATCTTTAAACGGGTAAGTGTTAACATCCCTTTGCTTGACACTATAAAATAAGTGTCATCTTATGCCAAGTTTCTTAAAGACCTTTGTACCAAAAAGAGAAACATTCACATTCAGAAGAAGGCTAATTTAAAGGAATTTTATGTTGGAGTATAAAGCTAATATGATAAGTTTTATTTTCCTGTTGAGTTCATTGTAATTGACACTTAACCATTCCATGATTCAAGGAAGCACATCCTCATTATCCTAGGACGACTTTTCTTGGCAATTTTCGATGCTCACTTTCAATGCAGGACTGGAAATATGCAATTGTCCTTTGGCAATATGACTATGGAGCTAAATATCTTCAACATTGACAAAAA
This sequence comes from Luvunga scandens, assembly GCA_030449905.1. Classification (NCBI taxonomy): domain Eukaryota; kingdom Viridiplantae; phylum Streptophyta; class Magnoliopsida; order Sapindales; family Rutaceae; genus Luvunga; species Luvunga scandens. Next base: position 33,822 of record JASUUG010001081.1, on the reverse strand, counting down.
ACCTCACAATACAGATGATGGAATTGTTGATGTGGATTTAATGGAAGAATTAGTTGATAATATTTTTCTTTCAAACGTTAGTGATGACCCTTTACAAACATGTTTAACTCACTTTGGTTTGGATTTTGATATTGACAGATCAATAGATGAGGTTAATATCTTACTTGATTCAGCACCATTTATGGACACTAATAAATGAAAATCAAAAGTTAAACGATTCGTACTATCAGAGAAGAAACTTAGCCCATCATCAGAATCACCACCAAGACTCGAGCTCAAACCATTACCCGACACTTTGAAATATGTGTTATTAGGAGAAGAAAGCACTCTGCCGTAATCATTTCATCATCCCTAAATGACAAACAAAAAGGTAAGTTGTTGGAAGTTTTAAAAATGCACAAAGGAGAAATAGGATGGACTATAGCCGACATAAAAGGTATAAACTAAATGGACTATATGCATTACATTCACCTTGATGAAAATGCTAAACCTACCAGGGAAATGCAATGTCGATTAAACCCTAATATGAAAAAAGTTGTTAAAACTGAAGTTCTTAAACTATTAGACGTAGGTATCATTTACCCTATTTCTGATAGTTCGGGTCGATCTTGTGCAAGTCCCCAAAAATTAGGAGTCACATAGTTACCAATGCTAATAATGAATTAATACCCACTAGAGTGACTATGGCATGGCATGTATGTATTGATTATAGAAAGTTGAATTCTATCACACATAAAGACCATTTTCCTTTACCATTTATCGATCAAATGCTTGATAGATTAACAATCATAAATTGTATTGCTTCCTAGATCGTTACTTACGATAAAATCATATTTCTATTGCACCAAAGGATCAAAAGAAGACCACTTTCACTTGTTCTTCCGATATTTTTTCATATAGGAGGATGCCATTTGAATTATGTAATACACCTGCTACATCTCAACGATGCATGTTAGGTAATTTTTCTAATTTAGTTGAACGTTTCCTTGAAGTCTTTATGGATGACTTTTCTATTTTTAGTGATTCATTTGATCAATGTTTACATCATCTAACACTAGTTCTGTAAAGATACATAAAGAAGAATTTAGTCTTAAATTAGGAGAAGTGCTATTTTATGGCAAAATAAAGTATTGTTCTCGGTCACATCATTTCGAGCAAAGGTATTGAGGTTGATAAAGCCAAGGTGGATCTCATTTCCAATCTTCCTCCACCTAAAATAGTTAGAAAAGTAAGATCTTTCCTTAGGCATTCAGGTTTTTATAGACGTCTTATTAAAGATTTTAACAAAGTTTCTAGACCCTTATACAATTTACTTGCTAAGGATGTAACTTTTGTCTTTGATGATTTATATCTTGTGGCTTTTGAAAAACTAAAGTAGTTGTTGACATCATCACCCATCATTCAGCTCCCAAACTGGAACTTACCATTTGCGCTCATGTGCGATGCATATGATTATGCAGTAAGAGCAGTATTAGGACAAAAAGTTGATCGAATTCCCCATGTCATTTACTATGCTAGTATGACATTGAATGATGCACAGTTGAACTATTCAACCACTGAAAAAGAAATGCTATCAATAGTGTTTACATTAAAAAAATTTTGATATTATCTCATTATTTGTAAAATAATTATTTTCACAAATCATGTTACTCTTAAATATCTTCTCACAAAGAAAGATACAAAAGCTAGACTAATTTGTTAGGTGTTACTTTTGCAGGAATTTGACTTTGAAATCAAAGATAAGAAAGGCACAGAAAATGTTGTGGCAGACCATCTCTCTCGCCTCAATTTTGATACAATTATAGAACCATTACCATTGAATGAATCATTTCCAGATGAATAATTAATAAGTGTGGAAGTATTACCATGGTATACTGTTATAGTTAACTATCTTATTACAGGTAAACTTCCGGAGCAATGAACTAAGCAGGACAAGGCTAAATTTTTTAAGGAATACAAAGATTTCTTCTGAGATAACCTTTATCTATTCAAATATTGTGCAGACCAAATTGTCAGACGATGCATCCCAGAAAGTGAATTTCAAAATATCCTTTCATTCTGCCATGAACAAGCTTGTGGAGGCCATTTCAGCGTTAAAAAAATAGCTACTAAAATTTTATAATGTGGTTTTAATTGGCCAACTGTATTTCAAGATGCTTACATTTTTTGCTCTTCATGTGGTAGGTGTCAACGAATGGGGAGCATTACGCAAAAGAACATGATGCCACTAAACCTAATTTTAGTGGTTAAGATTTTTTATGTATAAGGCATCAACTTCATAGAACTTTTTTCCTCTTTTTTGGGCCATTAATACATATTGATCGCTATTGAGTACGTATTGAAATGCGTAGAAGCAGCTCCATGTAGAACCAATGATCACAAGGTGGTGATCGGATTTTTGAAAAGAAACATTGTTTCACACTTTGGATTTCCTCAAGCAATAATCAGTGATGGTAGAGCCCACTTTTGTAACAAATCATTCAAAGCTCTTTTGACAAAGTATTCCATTACTCACAAAGTGGCGACCCTATATCATCCGCAAACCAATAGCCAAGTTGAGATCTCTAATCGAGAAATAAGGCACATAATAGAAAAGACGGTGACACCAGACAAAAAAGATTGGTTAGTAAGACTGAATGATGCATTATGGACATATATAATGGCTTTCAAAACCCCGATTGGGATATCACCCTATAGGCTAGTATATGAAAAAACTTGCCACCTACCTATGGAACTCGAGCATCGTGCATACTGGGCCATCAAGACTGGATGATACATTATGGGCATATAGAATGGTTTTCAAGACCCCAATTGGGATGTTACCCTATATGCTAGTATATGGAAAAGCTTGCCACCTATTTGTGGAACTCGAGCATCATGTATACTGGGCTATTAAGAAATTCAACTTTGATATGGAACAAGCTAGCTCAAAAAAAAAATTACAGCTGGCAGAACTCGAAGAAATTCACAATGATGCATATGAAAATGCCAAGATTTACAAGCAGCGAATGAAAGTCTTTCATGACAAGAAAATTATGAGAAAATCTTTCACCCCAAGTCAGAAAGTGTTTTTATTCAATTCTCATTTGCGCCTATTCCCAGGTAAGTTACGATCTCATTCGATTGGTCCCTTTATAATTCACACAGTTTTGCCACATGAAGCAATTGAAATTAAAGATCCAAAGAACGGTGTTACTTTTAAAGTTAATAGACACAGATTAAAGCTATATCTAGAGTACCAACCAATTTAGAGGACACCGAAATAGATTTGAGTGACCTGTCAAATTTGAACTGAGATTTTTTTCTTTTTTCTTTCTTCTTTTAGGTGATTTAAATTTTTGTAAAAGTATATTTTTTTAACCATTCAATTTTTTTTATCCCTTTTAATCATGTGTGCCTCAACTAGACAGATTCTATTGAACCTTCTCAGACAACTTCAATGTATACAATCTCATCTAAAAAGCTAGATACGATTTTATAAAACACATTGTATTTGGGATCTACAACCTCTAGAGTTAGTATCTCATGTTAAGAATTTAGAAAGGCAACTCAGAGAAATTAAAAGAGGTATCAACGACATCCAAATAGAACTTACGGTAAATTCAATAAAAGGATGATTGTGAAATTATTATTATTATTATTATTATTTTCTCTTTTCTTCTTTGTGTTCTTTAGTTTGTTATCCTGGTTATGTGGCGGATAACGGTGACTTTGACAAATCAAAGTCGATTACTTTAGTTTCCCATAATAACTAATATTCTAAGACGAAGGTATTGACAAAAATGCAATTCTTGCAAAGCTTCACATTCGATTTCCTTCACTTCCTCAGAATGCCCTCCTTATAATCTATAAGGCTTGGTCCGAACACATGCAATTACTTATGAGAAATAACATCCCTATTGATATCCGTTGGTTAATCAAGGCCAAAGTACATTTGGCAGGTGAGTTGCCTCCCAAATTTATTGCATACATGCCTGATTGTGGTGAAAGAAATTACTCAAGAAAATGAAGAGCTTAAAAACTTCATGTTGATTGTCATAAGTGTGCCAGGATGAAATGCAATAAAAATCCTTATTCTTTAGGAATGATGTCTGATAACAAGTAAGATAAGATTCTATTCATTAGGGATGGCTTAAATAAAGAGTCATTGGATGATGTCCTTTTGTCTCTTGAAATGCATCTCAGTGGATACGTATAAAGAGCAATTCTCTAGTTATGTCCATTATTTTAAAAAGAGCGTGTACGATATAGTCTTGGGAATCTGACTATAAATGACCCTATTTGTAAATTTATAAAAAATCTGGATGGGAAGCCTGTCCTCGACCCATAGAGTGCGTTCAAGCTGTTTCTAGACGTAAAACTAGAGGAAGATGTGAGCTACAATCACAACTACCTATAAATATCCTTTTACTGTTGTTTTGTTTCATTATTGTTTTATCAATTGCATTCTTGTACTTAATAATTGTTTACTTTTTCTTTTTACTATTTCCTTTTTTGCTCTCGAGACATATGTTTTACGCGTTAATTGACATAGACATGCTACCTCATATAAAAAGTTTGAACCATTATCACCTAGATCCTCAATATGATCCTTTTTTTAGCACTCACAAATTATTTTTGAGAAACATCCCAATGATAGCTACTCCCAATAAATAATTCAAGAACATTTGTGTTCTCTCTAGGTTTAACTATGATAAACATAAAGAGTTCGTTGAGGCAGCCATAGATCTTGGTTAAAACATAGCAAAAAGAAATTTACATTTGGTATATGAAGGAGGTGATCGAGGGTTATCAAAACTGGTCTCAGAAGTTGTTTATATTAGAGGGAGGCAAGTGTTAGGCATCATCCAAAAAGCCTAAAACCGTTGGGCTGTTTGTTTGACACACCAACTAGAGAAGAATTAGTCATCTCAGGTATGCAAGAGAGAATAACTAAAATGCTAAATCATGCTAATGCTTTTATTTTCCTACCAAAAGATCTTACAACTCTAGAGGCACTAATTACGTTAGCATCTTGGGCTTATATGAACATTCATCAGAAACCCATCTGTTTGTTAGATGTCAATCACTTTTATAATGGCTTTATAGCATTTCTTAACCATGCAATAAAAAACCATTTCATCCCTTTCATAGCGAAATTTTTTTTTATTTTTGCTCATACTACTAATGAGTTACTTGATCTCTTACAAGCTATAGACCAAAGCCACATCCCAGGACCCTTGTGTTGGAATGGCCAACTAATGATGGTAACAGAGCCGTAGTAAGAAATGCAAATTAGATTTAACTCTCCATTTGTAAATATTTTCTTCTGTAATGCAGCACCCAAGTGATGTTTTCGAAACCTTTTTTTTTCCTTTCAAACATTAAGGACAAGGTTTCGTTCTGGTTGGTGGGAGGGAATAATTGACAATTGTGGAATATCTCAATCCTGGTGGAGTTTTTACTTATTTTTGTTGTAGAAACTAATTATGGCTAAATTGTTTAGTCGAAGATAGCTAAATATGGAGTGTAGTGACTCTAGAAACGCATCTTCTTATTAAAAAAATTATTTTCTAGATATTTCTTTTAAGCTTTGTGATCATTTTAAGTGTGATCTTTCTAAGTTTTCTTTTACCAATTAGTTTTTCTATGTCATTTTCACCGTTACGCTTGCATATTTTTTTCATGTCTAGAATAGGTTTGGGGTAGAATTTAAAAATAAAATTAATCTTTTAACATTGGATGACATGATAACTTTCAAATTTTAATATTTGTATTATCTTTGGTTTGAGTTATATTACACCATATTTGCTACTCTATATGTTGATGTTGGAGACAAATATAAGTTCTTGAAAGAATGCACATGTCATAATAAATTCAAAGTGAGTTTTTAAGCATGACATTTTTTCTTGGAGAGTAACATTTTTTGCTCATTCTTCATTCAGCTTAGTAGTTTATTATTTTATACATTATCTTTAGATTTCCTTAGAGTTAATTTTCTTTCAATCATATATATATATATATATATATATATATATATATATATATATATATATATATATATAAAAGAGTGTATGTTCTTTACATCTCAAGTCCCCATCTAACTAATAGATATGGAAGAATATTTAGAACCTTAAAAGATGACAGAAAGGTCATCTTTGGTTCGTTTGAGCCTTTCCAACCAATCCTATTAATATGAATCTATAGTTAACCCCTTTGAACTTTAAAAGAAAAAAAAGACTTTTTTCTTTGGTAACCTATTATCTTGTCCCACTCCAATGTAGAGTATCACTTTATATTTTGCATTTTCCATCACCCAATTATATTTAAAAATAGAGATAATTTTGCATTCATGAAAAAGGTGCTATAAAAAAATAAGTAAAATAAAAAAAGAATTCAAGTGAAAAGCACATAACAATCTCAAAAGTCCTCTATTTTTCAAACATATATTTTGTTTTTCCTATTATCCTTTCTTTGTTAGCCACGTCCCTAGCCTACGTTACGTTTTAAAAAAAGTCCTTCTTGATTTTAAGAAACTATTGTATGAAGTAGAAACTAGTTATATGGGTTAAAAAGATATGGTAGTGTATAATAATAAAGAAAGAAAAGAAGAAAAAAGAAGAAAAAAAATGAATGATGAATACATTGGTTTGATTAGCATTTTGTTTGACTTAAGATCATATTATTTCTAACCTGAGGGCATACTTCTTTCATCTTAGTGAGAGTGTATGATATTATTTCTTTATTTTCTCTCAATTTACCATTCACTGCAGTAATTATTTTTAGTTTTAATTTTTTTATGAGCGTATCAATATTACTGGTGAGATTTTGGGAGTTGACATGTCATTCTTGAAAGTGACTCGATTACTATAGATGTGACAAAGTTTTCTGGACTGATTCATATGGAAAGTTGATATGGGGATGATATTTCTTTAAACTAGAGATAATGCTTATACTTTTATTTGATTGTTATCGTTAGTCTGATTGAATAAATACAATTGTTTTAAAAAAAAATCATTTTGGTTTGAATTTTATTTTCGCTTAATTTGCTAGGGACTAGTAACAAGCTAGTTAGGGGGTATGTTGAGTGTTAGAAAGTGTGTGTTTATAAAGGAGAAGATCGTCATTTTATACTTCAAATCTCACTAACATCTCTACTTTTTGTCTTTAAGTCCCTTGTGATTTAATTATGTATGTTTTATTTTAATTAAATATTTTATGTATTCTAAAGGGCATCATGGTCATTTGACAATGAACGAGAGAATTAAATACTAAAACGAACAACAATTTTGAATTCAGGACAGTCGAAAACCTTAGAAAGAGCCTAAAAAGATAAATGATATTGTTTACATATATAGTATTGTTCACGACATTGTTCACATTTATTGTACGATGACGTGGCAGCATTCGATTGGACGAATGATGTGGTATTGACTACTTATGTGGCATTGATTGATGATGTGATGTTGACTAATGATGTGTCACGATCCTATTGGACTAAAATGTTTATGTGGCGTTGACCGGCGACATGGTTGTATGTTAGTGGACAAAAAAAAAAATGCATACGATACATGCATATACATGGAATAACAACCAACGATGATGTATTCTATCCAATCAGAACATGCTACGTGTCGCAATCCTAAGCGTACAAATTGTTTTAATCCAATGACCATGATTTACTCATTGTATCTATAAAAAGAGGGCTCTCCCTCCTAATTTGACACCCCTGAATCCATTTTTGAGCTCGATTTTCTATAATTCCTTCTCTATCTTGTATTTTCTATGTATTTTAATAAATTTTCATTTTCTCAATATGCTCCATGGGTTTAATTTGATAAATTTACTTTTTCTTTCCCTCTGCTTTTTGTGGATGTTTTGACTTTTTGTTGACAGATAATAATAATCTTGTCTAGATATTGTATCCGTAAAACCGTCTCCTTAGTACAAGGTTATTACTATTTGGCACAATAAGCACTTAGCACCATATTAATTAGAGTGAGATTCATGAGGAGTGGAAAATCCCCCTTCATGATTTAATTGACACTAATAAGGAATGTTAAGCTTATAATGCATGTTGAGTACAGATCCATAAACCCAAGCACTTCATTTTAATAGTTTATTCCCACCGTTTTAATTTAAATTATAAGATAGCTGACATCACTTTCATTATAAATCCAACCACCTACTTAGAAAATTAATTCTACATGCCATTAAAATTCACCTCCTTGTAAGATCGACACTCATCACCGTTAATCTATTCTACAATAGATTCATGCACTTGTGAGTCCAATAAAATTTGCACAATACTATGCAACAAGAGAGGGATGAATTCTGTTTCTAAAACTATAAAGTAATCAAAATACAAATCAATGTAAATATCTAAGAAAATTAAATAAGTAACAAGAAAATAAATATCAATAATCAAAATATAAAGAGAGGGAAATAAAATTGAACACGTGATTTTTATGTGGTTCAGAAAACTCTACCTGTGTCCACGCCTCTAAGCTCATCGGGCTTGAGAATTTCACTATCCAAACCTTACACCTTAAGGCCTTAAAATCTTTACAATTAACTTCCAAGATGTCAATCAACCTTTACAATATGAAGTTATCCCAAACCTCTTAACCCTAAGTGTTTTCCACTCTTTCAAACAGTCACTTTGATGTTTAAGAATGAAAATTACATAAATTTCTTTTCACACACTATATGTATTTACAAATGAGAGCTCAAAGTGTGATTTGATGATGGAATAATCAAGTTTTAAGCACAAGAGAGATTTAATACGTGATAACAAGCTCATTGATGATTGTTAAAATTCTCTTCAACTTGAATTTAATTGAGCCTTTTATAGTTAGAGAAGAAAACCAACCATTGTTGACTTTCTAAGAATAATTGGATCATCGTTAACTACTATTGGATCACTATTTTTACTTAGTATAAGTTACCTTTATGCTGAATTTTGAATATTCTGTTAACCATTTTGAGTTGTCGATTTGTCATGTAATTTAAAGACCTGCAAGACATTATCAGCTAGTTGTTTGTCCTAAACAATTTCTTGTTTGCAAACTAATTCCTCTTTGGAATTGTGTGATTAACCGTTGTTGGTAAACGATTTACTAATTCAAGAGAATTTACTCTTTAAAATTTATTGGTTAATCATTTTCCATTAAACGATCCATTATTATCTTTTAGAATCAAAATTATATAACTTCCTTTAGAAAACAATTTTTCAATTAAAGATAACATTTATTCGTTTATTTCCAAAATCTTATTTATGTCTAAAAAAACTTTATATGGCCTAAGAATTTTATCATTTAAAGACTCCAACTTTATTAATCTAGTTTGTTATCATCAAACTCAATATTATGGACATATCTATTTGACAATATGGGATAAATACATGTGCATATTGGCTATCAAATGTTTAAAAGTATCTTACTTGGGCCATCATCGATTTCTTAAGAACCCACCTAAACCTTTGTCTAGTAAGGAAATCTTAATCTTGGTGACTAAAATTGACACCAAGTTTAGGGAAAAAGTCCAAAAAAGGTGAAAATATAATAGGGGTGAAGATTAGGATGAGGAAGATCAGGATAGGGCTCGATGGTTGTACAAAAAAAAATCTTTTTTTATTTAGGATACATATTAGAAACACTTGTTAGTTCACCATTAATTAGATGTGATACATATTAAAAAGAATGTGCATGAAAGCATCTATGAAACATTACTTAATTAACTAGGGAAGACAAAAATAAGACAACATGAACAAAACATCTATGGCACTAGTTCATAATGAACACATCGAGTCCTACCCTTGCCCCATACACTTTGAATAAGAATTAAAAAAAAAAATACTCTATGAAACCTTGCAGGCTGTCAAAGTTCTTGATGATTATTGTTCTAACTTTAGAAATTTTGTTTGCACGGAGGACTTTCATCTTCAAAAGCTTAAGTCTCACGACTATTATAATTTGATGCAACAGCTACTACCATTAGTACTTCGAAATTGTTACTAGAAAATGTCAAATTTGTTATAATTAAGTCGTGCTTCTTTTTTAATTCATCGTGTTCTAAGATAATAGAACCTAATTCTCTTAACCAATTGTTAAAGGAAATTGATATTACTCTATGCAATTTAGAGCAATGTTTCCTACCTACCTTTTTTTTATATAATTCTTTATTTAAAAGTCTATCTAGTTGAAGAAATTAAGTTATATATCCCAATTTACCTTCGATTGATGCATCCATTTGATAGATAAATGAACCTATTAAGGGTTATGTGCGCAACCAAAACCATCTTAAATATTGCATTACAAAGTGTTATATTGTTAAGGAAACACTTGAATTTTGTGCTGAATATATTTCAAATTATGAATCAATTGGATTGCCTCCTAGTTTTCTAATTGCTTTTATAATTGAAAAGTTGTTAGGAGGTAAAAACATGATGTCAATTATGAATCTTTATCCTAATTAAATTAGTTTTTTACTGTCTAAAAATTTATTCTTCTTTTCTTATTACTTTAGGAATTTGTTATCTTTTTCTTCATGGTTTAGGATAATTACTAATGGTATAAATAGCCCTCTCTTGTAACTTTTAAAGTCATATTCAAGTTCAATAATATTAAGTTTTCAAAGCTCTCTGTGAGTTTTTAAATTTAGTTAATTCTTAGCATTCTGCAGAATCAACAAGTCTTAAATCTTAAGGTTTATAGTATTCTTTTGAATCAATGTGAATTTAAATCATTCATTTATTTTAGTATTCTACAGAACATTAAATTTTCACAAGCATTGATTTGGTATTAAAGTGAAAGCCTGGTTCTTAACTGTCTTGAACATCACCCTTTCACTTTTTTTCCCTAAACCCATTTACCTTTATTTAAAAAAAAAACTCAAATCAGAAAAAACCAAAAAACTTAAACCGCTACATAGCACTGCACCAGTTGCCATCTATAGCTGCTGGCACACTTTTCCACTGCCATTCTACTGATTAACCACCATTATTCGAATTAGACAATGCTATAGACTATATCTCATCTATCAAACTCTTTTTTCCACCACTGTATTTGCTAGAAAAACTATCCAAAACCATATGAGGTTGTCACCTTCGTTCTCTAGATTCTATTGTACGTTGACGAACAACACCACCATCAATTAACTCCTCTCCACCAGTACAACTTTTCTAACCATTCAACACTGTTGATTGATGCACTGATCATCAAAATTGAAGTTAACATCAACCGCCGTTGTTATCTTTAATATTCAACCAAATCATCATTTCAAGAAAGACCACCACTACTATCATACTTTACTAACTCTAAATCTTTCACATTTGCCCCATCCTTATCTAATTTTTGAACATCATCACAAGTAAACCTAGCTTTTTACTTGATTACCATTTTTTTTAAAAATTTTTACTCAATTTTTAGTTTAGTCCCTAACTCTTTTTAATATGAAGTTGGGAAAATATCTCCAAGAAAAGTCTGTGAGCATTATGCCCCTCATGCAGCAACTTACAATCAAGATAATATTCCTAGACATGAAACCATGGCTAGGATGATAATCAAGATTGATATGTTAACTGCACAAACGGTAGAATTACTCACCGAATGCCATCGTACATTGACACATGAAGAAAAATTAAGTGAAAACTTTATAAAACCATTCTTTCAGCGTGGACATAGGATTGAGTCCATTAATGGTAGAAGATGTAACTGAGTTGAGAATCATCATTCTCGAATTCCAAAGAAGTGGCCAACCAAAAGAATTATTGGATTGGATTAATGTTATTGCAGAAGTTATACTGAGAAGTCCATGATAATAAACTAGTCTCACTTACTATAACTTGGTTTCGTGGAAGGCCAGCCGTTTGGTGGCAACAAACAAAGCTCCTAAGGATGATGTACAATAAAAAGAAGATTGACTTTTTGAAAAAGTTGAATAAGCATTTGCGTGGAGTATTCTTATCTTATAATTATGCCAAACTATTGTACCAATAATTGCAGTATTTGAGGCAAGATAATCAATTAGTAAATGATTACACCATAGAATTTTATTAATTGGTAGCACATAATGACTTAATAGAGATAGAAGAACGATAGATTCCCCACTACATTAGGGCCTACGATCATAGTTTCAGGACCACTACATTACTTCATCTGTACTTTATCTCAGAAGCATATTAAGAGGCTTTGCTGTTGGAAAAGCAATTTAATCAGCGTATTAGTGTCTCTCAAACTTTTGAGGTTCTCAAAGTGTTGTTTATAATAATTCAAATTCAACTTGCTAATTCTTTAATTTCACTAATTTACATCTTCCAAATAAAATTAGTAAACCTAGTGAAAGTGGTCAAAGCAACAAGACCCAATACTGAGGCTCAAGATTATGCTGCTTTAATTAAAGAAAAAATAGATACTAAATGACAGAGTGTAAAAAGGGAGGAAATTATGGCAAAGGCTTATTCGAAAGCACTAAGGAAAGTGAAGAACACCAAGAGGAAAAAATCAAAGTGTCTACTAAAAAGCACAACATTTGATACCAATAGTAAAGCATAGTCCATTGAAGAACATAGTGATAACGGGCCAATGTTTATAATAAATCGAGCATTCTTCACTCTTAAAAGACAAGTGGTTACATCAAAATATTTTTTATATTAATTGTACAATTGAGGAAAAAGTATGTCATATGGTTATAGATTTAGGCAGTTGGGAGAATATTACTTTAGAAAAGCCTGTTAGCAAATTGATCTTAAAAACAAAACCTCAACAAACTTCATACAAGTTCACATAGCTAAAGAAAAGAAATCATGTATCTAAACATTGTTTAGTTTCCTTAACCATTGTTTCAATTTATAAAAGCCAAGTTTGATATGACATTCTACCTATGGATACTTGTCATCTATTATTGGACCATGGCAATATGATCAAAACATAATGTATTATGAGAAAAGAAATACCTATAGCTTTATGCTTAATAACACTATGACTATTCTTCTACCTAACAAGGAGATTGCTCTCAAATAAGAATTAAGTAATTATTTGTTAGGTAAAAGGACAATTCCTTTAGATAATATCAACTATTAAGGCATTTGAGATTATCAAATAAAAGTTAACTATTACCCCAATACTTGCTCTATCATATTTTTCTCTCTTTTTTTGGTGTACTAGATGCATCCTATAGCTTATTTTAGTGACAAATGAACAGAGTAAAGGCTGAAATTCTATTTAGGCTACCCAAGAGGGGGGGTGAATTGGGTTTTAAAAACTAAGCCAATAAAATTACACAATATTAAAACTAATGTCTTAATTAAAAACAATATAATTAACAATGCTTGAATTTAAAGAGATAAGGGAAGAGAAATCAAACACGTGATTTTTACGTGGTTCGGCCAACCGTGCCTACGTCCACGCCTCCAAGCTCACCGGGCTTGAGGATTCCACTAAGCAAGCCTCCAAGGCTTCAATACACTTACACTTGACTTCAAGGTGTCAATGGACCTTTACAATCAAGAGATTATTCCCAATCTCTTAACCCAAGTGTATCCCAACACTTACAATTGACTTCCAAGGTGTCAATGGACCTTTACAATAAGAGATTAAACCCAATCTCTCAACCAAAGTGTTTCCCAATACTTACAATCACTCAATGATAGAGATTTAATAACAAATAATCTCTCACACACTCCAAATGATTACAATTGAAATTTTAATGTGTGAGGCAATGACATGAAACACAATTGAAGCTCAAAGAAGATTGTTTCTCAGTAGGAAGCTCAAATATCAAAATGTTGGATCTCTGTTGTTTGAATTTGATTGAGCCTTTTTATAGTTGGAGCTGAAAACTAGCCGTTATTGACTTTCTGAGAATAATCGGTTCGCCGGTTATCTCTATCGGTTAGCCGTTTTGACTTTTCAACTAGCCGTTGCTCTTTCATTTCAAATAAACGGTTTCGTTTAAATTATCGGATCACCGTTTAGTTCCGGAACCTGCAAAAATGCAAATCGGCTCTCCGTTTTTTGCTAAACGGTTCAAGAGTAAAAAACTATCTCTTTACTGGAACTTATCGGTTCGCCGTTAAAAATAAACGGTTCACCGTTACGTTCCAGAATGCTCTGAAACTTTTCTGTAAATAAACGGTTCGCCTTTTATAATAAACGGTTCACCGTTAGTAATAAACGGTTCGCCTTTTATAATAAACGGTTCAAGGGTAATTTCCAGAATCTATATTTTGTTAACTTTTTGTAGAAAAATGATTTTCCAACTCAAGTTAACGGTCATTAAGATTCTTTAAACATGTTTATGGCTTTAAGAAATTCATTTTAATAACTCAAACATTTTAATCAAGTACATATAAGTTTTGTTATCATCAAAATCAATATTATAAGATTAACAATCTCCCCCTTTTTGATGATGACAAACTTTGTATGTAAAGGACACAAAAATTTGTTTTAACTCCCCCTGAAAATAAGCTCCCTTGAAAAATAAACAAAATTTTTGTTAACTTCTTTTTTGAAATATAACTGAAAACTATTCTCCCCTTCAAAGATCAAAAAGAAAAAAAAATAAAGAAAAATAATACACGTTTTGACAAGTAAAAATTTCAGTAGAATCTCCCTTGTATATTAAGCATCTCCTCAAAAACTATTACCAAAATTTATACCAAAAAAAAATCAAAATCAATATTAAAACAACTACAAGCAATGCTAAAATCATAGTAAAATCAATGCTAAGTCTCATATATAACACAAGCATTCATAAAAACAAGAAACAATCAAACACACATAAAAGTATCCAAAATATGAGAATATTGTGCGAAATATCCAATACTTAATACATATCTAAACCATTTGGTTGATCAAAAATGTCTTTAAAGGTCAATATAATGCATGATTCATAAATTTACACAATTTAAAAACATCCGATTATCATATTATAGAAAAACAAGGAAGATAGTGTATAAATCATCATAAGTAGATGCACAATCTATATCAATAGTATAAATATTAACACACCTCTTTCCAACAAAGCATACATTTTCAATGAGAGTTGAGGAAACTTTACCGACATTACCAATACCAATGATTTTTCCTTTTGAATTATCTCCAAAGGATACATCTCCACCATTTTTTATCTTGGTAAAACTTGAGAGTCATGAATAATCATCGGTCATATGTCTTGGACATCCGTTGTCCAAATACCACTTATTTCTCTTTCCCTTCTTCTTTGATTCATGCAGAAGATCTCAAATTTTAGGTACCCAAAACTCTTTGGGTCCTTGAGTGTTAGTAATGGTTCCTTTTTTGGAACCCAAACACATTTAACTCCATAATATGCATTTTTCTTAATAGGACATCTATATTTCATGTGACCATCTCCATTGCAATAATGACAAACAATTTTATGATTTTTAGTGGAAGTAGCCTTAACAAAGTAGCTTTTGTAGTATTTTTGTTTCAAGTTAGGTTTATAACCAATCCTCCTTTATCAAACACACATTTTTGGGCACCAAGTAATTTTTCTAAGTTCTTTTGCCCATTTGTGAATTTAAAACAATCTCATTTAGTTCATTGCTCTTCTTTTTAAGTTCTTCATTTTCTTTGATCAAGTTATCAACATGTAATTTTTCATGTTCATATGAAGTACTTTGTTTACCTTTTAAAGAAGCAATTCTATCATGCAATCTTTCATTATCTAATTCTAGCTCTTTAATCTTATCATTTAACACATCATTACATTTTTGCATAGCATCCTTTTCATTTGAAAGTTCTAATATGTTCTTCTTAAGACATGCATTTTTTTTCCAATTTTCATCATATCACTATGCAACTCATTAAAAGCATCATATAATTCATCATAAGATGGAAGATCACTTACCTCATCAAGCTCATCTTCTCCTATTGCCATGAGTGCCAAGTTTGACATTTCTTTTGCGCTTGTTCATCCTCACTTGATTCTTCATCACTATCATCCCATGTTGCCAACATAGCTTTCTTCTTGAATTTGTTGAGAAGGGGGCATTCCGTTTTATATGGCCAGGCTTCTTGCATTTATAACATATGATTGCTTCATTCTTCTCCTTTTGATTCTTGAAGTTTTTGAATTTTCTTTGTTCACCGGATTTTTGAAAAATTTCGTGAACTTTCTAGCTATCATATCCATCTCTTCATCTTCAAGATCGCTTTCCTCATCGCTTTCAAATTTTGATGCTTTCAAGGCAATGTTTTTCTTCTTCTTATCTTCATCTCCTCTTTCACCACAAATCTTCTTCATAAGAAATAAGTGAGCCAATTAGATCATCAATAGACAAAATGTTTAATTCTTTGGCTTCCTCAATAGCAGTTCTCTTAGGTCTCCATTCTTTTGGTAATGACCTAATAATTTTCTTTTCCTTCTCGCTATTTGAAAAGGTCTTTCCAAGTGCCCCTGTAGTGTTTACAATGTCGTAAATCTAGTATACATAGAGTAGACACTTTCATTTTGTTCCATTTGAAACAATTCATATTGCCTAGTGTATCTACTTATTTTAGATTCTTTGACTTGGTTTGTACCTTCATAAACAACTTCAAGTTTCTTCCAAATTTCATAAGCATTAGAACAACTTGAGACTCTATGAAATTCTTTCTTATCTAGGGCACAAAATAAGGCATTCATAGCTTTAGAATTTAGTGAAGCTTTTCTCTTTTCTAAATCATTCCATTCACGTGAAGGTTTAGGAATATCTTCTCCTTCTTCATTTTTAGTTATCGGCATGAATGGACCATCACATACAACTTCCCATATTTCATAATCTAATGCTTGCAAATAAATTCTCATTCTAGTTTTCCAATAGGGATAATCATTTCCTTCAAAGAATGGTGGTCTAATAGTGGATTGTCCTTCCCTAAAACTAGAATCATTTTGGGTTGCCATGGATCTTTTACTCTAGACGATTAAGTCCTAACAAGAGAACCAAGCTCTGATACCAATTGAAATTCTATTTAGGCTACCCAAGAGGGGGGGTGAATTGGGTTTTAAAAACTAAGCCAATAAAATTACACAATATTAAAACTAATGTCTTAATTAAAAACAATATAATTAACAATGCTTGAATTTAAAGAGATAAGGAAGAGAAAATCAAACACGTGATTTTTACGTGGTTCGGCCAACCGTGCCTACGTCCACGCCTCCAAGCTCACCGGGCTTGAGGATTCCACTAAGCAAGCCTCCAAGGCTTCAATACACTTACACTTGACTTCAAGGTGTCAATGGACCTTTACAATCAAGAGATTATTCCCAATCTCTTAACCCAAGTGTATCCCAACACTTACAATTGACTTCCAAGGTGTCAATGGACCTTTACAATAAGAGATTAAACCCAATCTCTCAACCAAAGTGTTTCCCAATACTTACAATCACTCAATGATAGAGATTTAATAACAAATAATCTCTCACACACTCCAAATGATTACAATTGAAATTTTAATGTGTGAGGCAATGACATGAAACACAATTGAAGCTCAAAGAAGATTGTTTCTCAATAGGAAGCTCAAATATCAAAATGTTGGATCTCTGTTGTTTGAATTTGATTGAGCCTTTTGATAGTTGGAGCTGAAAACTAGCCGTTATTGACTTTCTGAGAATAATCGGTTCGCCGGTTATCTCTATCGGTTAGCCGTTTTGACTTTTCAACTAGCCGTTGCTCTTTCATTTCAAATAAACGGTTTACCGTTTAAATTATCGGATCACCGTTTAGTTCCGAAACTGCAAAACAGAAATCGGCTCTCCGTTTTTTGCTAAACGGTTCAAGAGTAAAAAACTATCTCTTTACTGGAACTTATCGGTTCGCCGTTAAAAATAAACGGTTCACCGTTACGTTCCAGAATGCTCTGAAACTTTTCTGTAAATAAACGGTTCGCCTTTTATAATAAACGGTTCACCGTTAGTAATAAACGGTTCGCCTTTTATAATAAACGGTTCAAGGGTAATTTCCAGAATCTATATTTTGTTAACTTTTTGTAGAAAAATGATTTTCCAACTCAAGTTAACGGTCATTAAGATTCTTTAAACATGTTTATGGCTTTAAGAAATTCATTTTAATAACTCAAACATTTTAATCAAGTACATATAAGTTTTGTTATCATCAAAATCAATATTATAAGATTAACAAAGGCACATTATAACACTTATGATATGGATTTTTATACAATAGTCTAGGTATTAAAACATTAGCGTCATTATCTGATTCATAGAGATTTCATTTTTCACATTGACCAACCGCGTTGAAACATCTCAACAGTGAAGATATGATTTCTCATCAACACACCATATGGACAACATTCTTTAACAATTTACTTTTGTTGTAAAGTACACTTCTAGCAAATCCAATAAGGTAGTAGATGCACTTAGTAGGC
Source organism: Luvunga scandens (assembly GCA_030449905.1). NCBI lineage: Eukaryota > Viridiplantae > Streptophyta > Magnoliopsida > Sapindales > Rutaceae > Luvunga > Luvunga scandens. Next base: position 15,454 of record JASUUG010001081.1, on the reverse strand, counting down.
GATCTTCCTTATTGATAAAAATGCATAACCAAGCCTTCATATTTGACGCATTTTAAGAGTTATTTGCTCTTTTATCAAAAGACATTTCTATAGGGTTCCCCTCAAACTATCATTTCTATAACAATTCATGTATAAAGGTAATTAGTTATGTGTTTCTAACTCAAGTTTAAGACTAAAGATTGTTGTAGAACTACATATAACAAAGCACATATAGGTTGTGATGAAACTTGAGCTTTAATAAACAACACTTAGTTTTGGCCTATTGTGAAGTGTGATGCCTATTACTATGTTGAGACTTGTAGCATTTGTCAAGTTTCCAAGTGTATTGCAACGAATACTGGATTATATATATAACTTCCAATTCTAGCACAACCTTGGATTGACATTTGCATGGACTTTGTTTTGGGTAGGGATTTGCAAACAGTTCGATTTTTATCGAACTAAACCAAAAGATTTTGGTTTGGTTCGATTTTAAGGGCAAAAACTGAATGGTTTGAAAACTTGTGAACCAATTAGTTTGTATTCAGTTCGGCTCAAAACCGAACCAAACTAATAAATCGATTAGTTGGCTTGAGTTTGATTAAAAAAAATAATTTAAAATATAAAACTTAAAATCTAAATTCCTTTTCAATCTTAATTCATAAAAAACTAACCCTAAATCCTTAAATCAACATCCATCTTTCTCCCTCACGTCACAGTTAGTGGAAGCAAAGCAAGCTCCTTCCATTATAACCTCTCACAGTGACACCATCATAGACTAACCCCTCAAGCATGGTTAGTTACTCATGCACGAATAACCTCTTATGGTCACGCCCCGTTGTCACACCTCATAGACGTAGCCCCTCAAGTATGATTGTCGTCTACTGTCAACTTGTCATTGCTTGTCTCACTCTCATTAGCCATCACTCATGCCTTATGGTTTCACTCTTTCAAGTCCAAAAGCCTACTATCAGCCCGTCATCATTAGTGGAACATGCTTTTTTCTTTGATTAATTTATATTGTGTTTGTTTTGCCTTAATTTGAATCTTATGAAAGCTTACTTTTGTGTTGGTGTAGTGGTATATATTTCTTTTATGTTGCCATTTGAATCTTGTGGCTATCGTAAGCGAAATTAGTGTATATTATGAGAATCAATTTACGAGAGAAATAAATGTATTTAGTAGTTAGATTTAAAGTTTAGAAACAGATGTATCATACTTCTGTGAATGAAAATAATATTTTCTATTTGTCATAATGACTTAATGAGCTTTGTTAGCTTGTAATTTGTTGGCTATTTGGCATGGACATTGTTATAATAGCACTTGCAGCATGTACATTGTCGTAGACATATGCTTTAACTTATTTCATAATATGCTATTATGCTTTATTTATGAAATGGATCACAATTGATAATTTATTGTTTATACATTAGCTATAATCGTGCAATTGTAAATGAATATTGCCGTGTAGAAAAAAATTAAGAATAAATTTATGATTGGTTGGCACAATTGTTCAAGTAAATTAAAATCATTATTCAAGTTTTTTCATCAAAAGTAAATTAAGTTAATAATGATCGAAAGTAAATTATGATATGTTGGCATATTTTAATTGGTCTTGTGAGAACAAATTAAATTTTAACTAATCTTTTTCATTTTAATAACTTGTTAAATAAATCAAGTTTGCTTTTTTTTTTATTCATTTTAGATGTCTAATTATTCAAGAGTTCAAGACAACCTTGAGTGTGAAGCCAATGATTTTGACTATAAAGTTGAAGTTACTGATAATGAAAATGATTTTGCCAAAAGTTGTCATCAGCGGAAACAAAAAGAAGAAGTCTTCATCATCCAAACCACCACTACCAAGAAAAAAAATGGGTTAAAGATCAACAATGTGACAATATTTCATTAGATTTGTAGATAATAACAAAAGTGCAAAAAGTGATTGCTTTGGTCAAGAATTTGAATATGTGATGGTAAGGTACGGGACTAGGAATTTGAGGACTCATAATCGAGAAAAGAGTAAAAAATACAAAGATTTTAAGAAAGACCAAATATCTTTAACTCAAGATTTTAGTAGTGATGAAATTGTAGCAAGAAGATATAGTTAGGAAGCTAGTAGATGAGCAACTATAAAGATTATTGTTCTTAATGAATTACCTTTTTCTACTGTGAAAAATCTGGGTTTTAAATATTTTAGCAGTGTAGCAGCTCCTAAATGTCTTATCCCATCACGAAGAACCATTACTGGGGATACTCTTAATATGTATATAGAGGAAAAGGTTAAGTTGAAGAGCTTATTGGTTAGGAATAAACAAAGAGTATCTTTGACCACTGATATTTGAACTTCTATTACAATAGCTAGCTTCATAATCATCATAGCTCTCTTCATTAAAAGAATTGGAATTTACATAGAAAGATTATCAGTTTTAATACTATTAATGATCATTCATCGGAGATAATTGGTAAACAATTTGAAAAATATTTAATTAACTGGAGTATAAAACGAGATTTTATCGTAACTATTGACAATGCAAGTCCATATAAGAGTGCTTTTAGATACTTAATTGATAAAATAAAGACATAGAGGGATGATGCCTTAATGTTGAATGGAGATTATTTACAAGTTTGTTGTTATGTATATATATTGAGTTTGATCGTTATTGAAGGGTTGAAGAAATTATAGCAAAGTACAGTTAATGTTTAGAATGCTGTGAAATATGTGGGATCTTCCACAACCAGAATGCAAGCATTTCAAATTCATATGCAACAAGAGAAGATTAATTGCTGAGGAAGTGTGATTTTGGATTGTCCTACTAGGAGAAATTTTACATATTCCATGTTGAATACAACATTAAAATTTAAGCCAGCATTTAATTAGATGACACTTGAAGATAAGCTGTATCATGCTTATTTCAATGAAAGTAAGGGTGAGAAGAAGAAAAGAGAAGAGCCATTACTGTATAGTGATTGAAAGAGTGCTTATTGTATAGTTAAGTTTTTGAAGACTTCGCAATTTTGTAATTTTCTTCTTCTTTGATGGTGATGTCAAATCTTTGCTATACTTTTGAATTCTGATATATGATACGAAATTTATCTTAGCTTTATTAACATTGTTTTTTTTTTTCTTTTAGTGACATCGAATATTTGTTACAATTTGATATGTCAAATTAAACAATCTTTGGAATCATTATCTACTAGTAATGATAGCCTTTTGCGGCTGATGGAAACAAAAATTTGAGTATTAGGATGGCTTTTTTAAGATAAATAAGTTGTTGATTGTTGCTTCTTATTTTAATCCACAAGGAGAAACAAAATTTGCAACATATTACTTTGAGAAATTATATGGCAAGGATAGTGCCAAATGTGTTAATATGAAAAAAATGGTCAAAGATTTGTTAACTTAGCCATACGAGTCTTATAATGAACAGTATAAATTAGGTGCAAGTGGAAGTGCAAGTAGAAGTGCAAGTAAAGGCCAAACTTTAGCTATTGGAAGTGGAAGTAGTCCTAATATTTAGGATTTGTGTGGTGATGATGATGTTATAATTGAGGATCCTTTCTCCGAATTTAGTAAAACAATTGCAATTAGTGAAAGTAGCCCGGAATTGTCAAATGAGTTAGATTGTTACTTAACGGGGAAGACTAAAAAAATTGAAAAGAATAATTTAGGCATTAAATTTGATATTTTGTTATACGGAGGGTGAATAGTGTCAATTATCCAATCTTATCAAGTATAGCAAGGGGTGTTCTTGTTATGCCAGTGTCTACTGTTGCCTTTGAGTCCACCTTTAATACTGGAGGTCATATATTAGATCAATATAAAAGCTCTGACTTCGAACAAGACTGAAGCATTGGTATTGTTGCAGAATTTGTTGTGGTCTTCTCTTTTTGTGGATACAACAACAGGCTTAGATAAATTAGTTAAAGATAGTGAGTTTATGGATCAACTTGCATAAGTTATGTTTTGCAAAATTTTAGTTTGATTTCACTTTATAAGTAATATGAACCTTATACAATTTGTTTAATTCTTAGAATTTTGCAGAATCAACAAGTCTTAACTCTTTATGTTCACATTATCCTTACAAATCAATGTGAATATAGATCATTCTTTTATTTCGGCATTCTCAAGAACCAATGGAATAATAGAACATTCAATTTTTGCTGCATCAAAGCATTAAGATGGTTAATGGCCCTATATTAGCACAAGCGCACCACTGAGATTCAACTTTATATATAGTAGGTGACTCAAACCTTTCTTAATTTCTATCATTCAAGTTTCTTTTTCACTTTATTAACTCAACTGAAATGAATTTAGGGAGCATTTAGAGAAAACATCCCCATCAATTAAGAAAACCTTTGCAATTTCACTAAATCTAATAGAGTATCCAATAAACATGAATAAACATCTTTTTATGCAACTAATTACTCTTTATGATTTAAAAGAATAAGTAAAAATCAATAACGTAAATAACATGTTGGTGTACAAATTTGTATATTAGCCAGTAAATAAACCAGGCTCAACTGTGATGGTATATGAAGTCTAGTGTATTAATGGTTTTAATTTTTCTACAAGAGATCAAGACATCAATCGTGCAACACAAAATGTTGGTGTTCGTTTTGTTTCACAAACTTTACATATTTCAAGCTCAAAAACAAAAATCCACATTCTGGTGATATACCTTTTTATGGAGTTGTTGATGAAATTTGGCAGCATGTTTATCTAAGGGAAAAGAAAATCTTTTTCAAGTGTGATTAGGTGGATGATAAAGGGTTAATATTGATGACTTAGAATTCACTGTAATTGATTTAAATAGAAAAGGATATAAAGATAATTGTTTTATTCCAGTTGGTCATGCAAAGTAAGTGTACATTTGAAAGATTAGTTATATAACAGTAAATCAATTGTTGTGTTGTGATTGAAAAGGGTATTTATTCAAATGGGGCTGAGTGTCATAAGATGGATGTGTATGCATCTTCCTGAATGTAAGCTGAAAGTGGGTGATGATAAAGGGAATTTATGAAAGATTGGATTGTGATAATTTTTTCTATAGATATTGAGACAGAAAATGAATAACTGATTTATTGTAACTTGTTGTTCCTAGTATTTAAACAAATGTTTGTTTTATATTTTATTTCTTTTATCCTGTTAGTATTTATATGTTTGTTTCATATTTAATTTTTTTTACTAAGATGTTAAATCATATTGATAGCTAGTGCATTTATTTGTTTACATATTTACACATTTACAGAAAATGATGAGTGAATATTTCTAAATCTTAAAGGAAGAGCAAAACGGAACATTATAAAGAAGAAAGACTTGAAAAAAAAAGAAGTAAATAATCAAAATAAGATGACGTACAATTCTTATAGAATTCCAATCGGAAAGAAAAGAAATTATCTAAGGAGTTATGTCAGTATGATCACACGAGAAAGAATTTCAATCATATACAACCATTGGTAGAAAGTGCCTTAGGATCTGAAGGACACAGTTTTAGGAAATATTCAAGGACAGTTTCTAAAGCCCAAGTGTTTAGATGAATGGGAAGTCATTGAGGAACTTTAAAAGCAGGTTAGCATATAAATATATTCTACCCAATGCAAACAGCCCGAATTTGTTGAAGTTGACTCTTATTGAGTTTGAGAGCATTAGAAAAGAAGATTGGATTGTCTTTGTTAATAAAATTCTATCAAATAGTTTTCTGATATGTTTAAAATTGTAGTTAGTTTAAAATTATTTATGATTACTTGTAACCATTTAATCTATGTTCATTATATGTAGGAAAAAAGTAAGGTAGCAAAAGAAAAAAGGGCAAAGAATGTGTACAATCATCATTTGGACAGCACAGGATGTGCTGGATTATTGCATAAAATGGTAAGAATGGAAGATTAGTGTATTCTTAATGCAAAGAGTAATAAGATTGTTGTATACAAATAAGGTTGTTCTCATTTTCGTTTGTCATCAAACTATTACAAAAATCTAAGAGAGTTTCTAAGCTAGAGATTGACTATATTAAAGCTTGGTTACTAGCTCACGGAAAAAAAAAATGGTAGTTATGCCTCTGAAGTTCAGGAAGTGATTGAGAAAATAATAAGTGTCAACATAGTTTATCATCTGTTAATTGATGCTTTTATAAGTCAATTTTTTTTTATAGAGTGAGCTAAAAATTTAGGTTGAACAAATGATAGTCCAATCCCAAGGACTAAATGATATTTAGAAGAAACCCTTCAAAAGAAACCAAATGGAAATAAAGTGCAAAGATTAGGTTAATTCATCATTCCATCAATATACTTCAATGTTTCTAATCCGTCAGAGTTGGCACGAGAAAACAGAATGTATCAAGAGAGTTTTCAGATAATGAAAGCAATCTTAAATCAAATGAATACAAAGGTAAATTGCTACAGTAACATTGAAATTGACAGTTCTAACTTTCTTAATTCTAAAGCTCCCACTAGTATTTAGATGGGATGGATCATCAATCCACCACAATTTATAGAAAAATAAAGGTTGTTTCTAGATTATAATATGTGTTTGTTTTATTTGTTTTATCTATACATTTATTTGTATTATTGATATATATGCATTATTTTTATAAGGCATAATGGAAAAAAATATTATAACAAACTCAATGACCAATCAACATAAAGTTACTCTAGATTCAGAGAACAAGAAAAAAAAACTTCCCCTGCCACCTCTTGAACAGAACTTATTCCCAAGTAGATTGTAATGCCACTTTAAAACTCACTCTAATAAGTTCTTCCTAGTTGACTCTTATAAAATTGAAAAAGGCGTCAGTTTAACCACCATCAAAGAAGAAAAAAGTTGTTGGCTTAAAGTCTCCTGATGTGATGTATCTCTATCAAGATGAAGCACCAACCAGGAACCTATAGTCATAAATCCAACGGCAACAAGAAAACTCGAATTGAAAAGGAGTACTAAAGCCGCTATAAAGGCAAGAACAGAGAACAAGAGTGCGCAAATGACCTTTTTTTCCTTAATGGTTGAAAGCTCCTGCATGAGTTGATTAGGATTTTACATCATTTGAAAACTTTTTTTGTGAATTGGGTAAGTATATTATGCATATAAATTTACAATGAAGTCATTGAGTTTATAAACACTATCATTAAGATATGTATCAAGTAAGAATAACACACTTCCTAGTTTATTATGTTTTCTATTTTTAGACACGTTACAATATGTCTTTTATCTAAATATACTTTACACATATTTCTTTTTTCATAGACACCTTTATGAGGAGATGGATGATGGCATAGATGTTACACCAAGTCAATTTGGGTTTATAGCCAAGTTAGATCCAACATTCCATAGTTTCCCAGAGAGATGTTCCAATGTTTTAAAACTTTTCGACAACAACAGTTAGCACAGATTGTTGTATTCTCATATAATCCTAGCTATAATGTTTATTTATTTTTTGTCCGTATTATTTATTTACATGAATGATTTAAGTTTTATTTTCTAATCCATTTTTTCTTTTGTTATTTTGCGACCACTAAGCGCTCGTGGCAATTAATATGGTGAGATGAAATGTCTACTATCTTGATTCACTAAGTAATGAACCTGATGCTTAGCTGAAGCAAATGGTGAATGAGTAAGTTTGAATTGTTTTCTTATTTTTTAATGTTACAGATTAATTTACTTTCAAAATTTTGAGTGCTTTGCTCATTTGCTGACACCTTTTATATATTGCTTATAGTGGGATGATAATGCATCACTTATAGACTCAAAGAATGAAGACTTTATGATGGGTCTCTGTCACGGTATAAAGGAAATAAACTTATGACATTCCTAGATAACTTCATTAGTTTACTTTAGTTTTCTTCATTCATCTTAATTGAAAGGGAGTTTTAGGTATTTAGACTGTGTTTTACTCTTCTTTATATAGGATTAGGTAGTCTCTTTCGGGTTGAATCACTTTCTTAAGGATTAATATTGTTCTATATACTTTTGATTGATTCTAGATGGATACTTGGTCCACAACTTAATTGTATTGTCCATTATTTATTAATATGAATACTTATAAGCGCTTATTAAAAAATAAATTCATTAGTTTACTCAAATTTATATTTTTAATTGTGTAGTGTCCACTGCAACCTAACTTCTTTGGATGTGACTACTTTGTCATGAAGTATATTCATGATATTGTTTGAGATCTGAACATTAAGTTTTTCTAATATTTGATCGAATTCATTGTAGGATGATATATCTTCGAAGTAGGACTGCTGTGCAATTTGTCGATGCCAATATGCTAATATGATTTGTGATTTTTTCACTTATTGAGTGGTGGTTGACTCTCTAGATAATGCTTAGTCACATCTATTATGACCAAATTATTGCAGACCATGGTGAGGCATTGAGAATTTTATTGGCATTCATGCTCAGTTGGTTATTTGCTTATATGCTGATTATTGTCAATTTTGTTATGCTTTAAAAGTAATATTTACTGTGTTCTTGTTTTCTTGTAATTTTTGGAGAATCTTTTGATTGATTGGGTCAAATTGTTGTTTTAGATCTAAGTTTGCAATGCATACTGAGTTTTTAATATTTGGATTTGAAGTTCAAGAGCTGTTATAAGTATACTATGGATGAAAGTTTGCAGTCTCATGATGAGTAGGCCACATATGTTGCCGAGTTATTTGTATTATACAATAATCAAGTAATCTACGTGAGTGTGTTTGCTTTTAAATTTCCAAGACTTAACATGTGTAGCATACTAATTCATTCTATATGCTATGCTTTTAGGTAGGAAAACAATGAAGCTTAAGGTTTGACACTAAGGATAATTTAATTTGTTGGAAGTAGAAGATTACTTATATTTAAGTTTTTCTTCGACCACTGAATACTTGGGTTTCTTTCACACCATATTTAAGATATATTGAATTTGTGTTTCTTTTGTTTGAGATACTTATTTAAATTAGTATTTTGAGATGACTATATTTGGATATGTTAGATTTGAAACATAAAATTAATGTTCGGATTAATTTTGCAATTAGTTGTAATTTTATACTACCTTGAATGACATTATATAATGAAAAATTATAAAATTAAAACAATTACTAAAGAGTATAAAATAAAAATTTAAATAAATCATATAACGGCATGTTGACAAAAAAAAATATATAACCAATTATTAATATTATCATATCATAATTTTTGTGATACTACAATAAAATAAACTGTTGGCATCTAATGCATTTCAAAAATTACTAACACTACGGTAAAATGATTTTAATGATACTATAGTAAAAGAAACTAATGACATTTAATACATTTCAGAAATTACAAACACTACGGTATCATGAATTTAGTGATACTACAGTAAAACAAACTAATGACATTTAATACATTTTAGAAATTACCAACATTATGGTGTCATAACATTTTTGATATTATAATGATAGTAACCACTAGCACCAAAACCATGACAACACAAACTAATGATAGGAGATTTTGATTGCTAGGTCAGTGACATGATTAAAAAATGTAATTGAAAGTACTTAGTGGCACTATTTTTATGTCACTGGAGATCATTTTTCTTGTAGTGATCTTTAATAAGCATGAATTCTTAGTCACATTAATACCAAACTACATGGCCTTGGGTACCGTTAGTTTTTCTATCTAAAAGTTGAATGAGTCTGAATTTTACGAAAATATGAATAAGTCTAAATGCATATGTTAGAACAAATATGTTTGTTTTTTTTATTTTTTTGACATCCGAGAGTAAGTGATAAGTTGTTTGCCTTTATAAACTCAAAACATCTTAAATCTAATATTTTTACACTTATAATCTTGAAAATGTTATATATACTTGAAGTTTAAATAAGTATATATTTATAGTGTCTTTGAATACAATAGTTTTCATGTGTCATAAATATTTATAAGGTAAGCATTTGATATATAATTTATGAAAAATAATTTTGATAACATTATTTTTTACAATTTGACATAATATTCATTCATAAAAAAAAAGTTATTAATAATAAAACAATTTGTTTAAAATTCAAATTGATTATATGTTAAGTATTTAATACCAAGTAAAAATTTGAGATCAACGAAAATTTTAAAATGACATCTAATAGCTAGATAGAATAAATATATTTAACCATATTTGTCAAAAAAAATTAATTTTGATTTAAACATTTTATCATTTAGATAAAAGTCAAAAAATTTTACAGTTTTCATTTAAATAAAAATATCTTATTATGAGATTTCGGATACAAAAATAAATAAGTTAAAATATCAAAATACCTTAAATTAGGCCAAATTAAACCTTTGGACATAAAAACAGACAACTCTTTAGTCTCAGCCAATTCCACCTCATCCACAAATTCAATTCTATTCACTTTTGCCACCATTAACTCTCCTCTCGAGTTTCAAATCACAAGTTCTAAGCATGCTACAACTTCAGAACTTCTAGTAACTAAATCCGCATCCTAAGTTAAATTCCGTGGATTGCATAGCATTCAAGAAGAGAAAATTCACTTGCACTCCTCTGTAAGACTCTTGGAAAGCTCCTCAACACTCTTCATAATTCTCTCTTGGTTTACAACACAGTGATCATATTAAAAACTTAAAATTACTCCCACCTGATGTTGAATGGTGCAGTAACAAGCACGGAAATTGATTTTTATTTTTTATTTAGTAAATCCGAATCAATTTACATGGACATTAAAGATTAAACAAAGTTTAATTAAATGAGATGGGATGCATGACCATGAGCATTATATAACTAAGTAATCTTGCAAATATTTACTTCATCTTGGCATAGTGAGGTCCTAACCTTCCAAAGCACCAAGAACTAATAATTAATACTTTGATCAACCATGAGAAAACAAAAGAAAAATGATGCAGAGCAATATTTGATATAAGAGTCCACAATTCAAGTTACAAAATGAGTGCATATATTGATAAAAATAATCGATATAATTTTAAATAAAAATATTGAAAGAGTTTGTGATGCCAACTCAAAACCCAGACAAAATTAACAACTACCCACAACAACAGAAAAAATCAAATCCAGAAAGAAAAAGACTGATTGTGGTTTAATTTGAAAAATAAAACCGAAATATTAACCAACTAATTGATGATTAAGAGGCAAAGTGCAAGCGCACCAATAGTGGAGTAGATGAGCCAAACATGTCCTGTGGGTGTGTTTGGTGCCTTGTATTGCATTATATTGGACTATAATATAATGAATTGGAATGTATTGTATTATATTAAGAGGGTATTAAAATTAGCACATAACTATGCTTGTATAAAATGGATTGTAAAACATTTGATTATTTTATATTAATATTTAATTCTTAAATGAATTAAAATTTTAATTATTGTTAAGAAAATTAAAATTTGACAGTCGACAATTTAATTCGCAGTCCACTAGCACCAACCATTACCCATAAGAGTCTACTGAAGTCAAATTTGGTTCCGTCGAAATCGTCATCACTGGATCTACACAATCGTACCAATATAATCGAAAAAAGAGATTTTGTTTGCCAGAAAAAGTGTTATGAACCACGAGCTTTTGTTTCTCTCTGTCATTAAACAGTGATGATATGGGAGTCATTGCCACCATCATCCTCTTTAGCATCCTCAACTCATCATTCTGGTAACGATAGTGTGTTTTAACTCGTCACCATTAAACACAGGCAAGATATGGAAGCCGATGGGTTTTTCACTTTTTCCAGTGAGCGAATTTTTTTAGGGTACTACTCGAACAATTGTATAGATCTGGCCAAAAAGATTCCAATAGTACCAAATTTGACTTTAACAAAATTTTATGATTGGTAGCTAATGATTAGTATATTGAATACAATATAGTGCCTCTTTTTCTCAACATCAAACAGAGGACAAAATTTACAGCAGAGTACATAGATACACATTAATACAGGCTACCAAACAAGCCCTAATGTTAATTAATAAACAAAAACCCACCCAACCAGTGTAGCGCGCACAATTTATTGCAGGTTGAGTTGGGTTTCAAAACGAGTTAGTTTTTATCAATCCACTTCCCACAATATTATATTTTTTTAGGTACAGTTTAATATTCAATAATAATAATTTTTTTGTACAAAAAATTCTATGTGTTAGTATTACATTTTTGGACTACGAACTTTAAAGTTTGATAGATAGTTGTCATTTGTGTTTTTTTTAGTTGTTAATTAATTTTTAATTTTGTATTCAATATTTGAAAAAATACATTTTGGCATAAGCCCAACCCGCACCAATGCGAACTGAGATGAGCTGGATAGAATTGTTTCTAACTCACACTATATATAGTTTGAGTTGATTGAGACACTACACAACCCATACCAACCCCTTAATTATTTGCAAAAAAAATAATAATAATTAGAACCCTTGATATTTTTAAACCATATAAAGCTCTAATGATAGTCAAATGTTAATTTTATTAATAATTTATTTAAGCTAATTTAGTCAAATTATGAGTTGCATAATTGAAACCACAGAAGACATGTTGAACTTGAAAGCGATTACAAGGCTATTATTTTAACAATTTTACCTCATTCATCTCCACACACGCAAATTTTTGAAAACTTCTTCACACTTTTTTTTATATATTTTTTTAACAAATGGAGAGGGCATGTGAGTTCACTCCCAAAATACTCCAAAAATTGAGAGTCTATGTGTGTATTTGCAAAAATCTTAATGGTTGGCTATTGTTATTTTTTATTTTTATCATTAATTTCTTAAATTATTATAAGAAAAAGATACTTTCTTATTAATTTTTAAAAAGTAAAAGAATGGGAAAAGTACAACTCGGTTATTTTTAACCTCTAAGGTCACTGTAAACTAAACTGAGAAATTCAGTTTCTTTGCTGAAAATTGGTTTACATGTCTTCTTTTAGAATTTTAATTTCTCATACACATCACATTTTTCAGTTGACAAGCAAAAGTAGATAGTAAACCAAGTTCTCTCATTTTTCTTATTGCAACCAAAATTCACATGACCAAGTCTCCAATACTATAGAGTCAACAGCACAAAGATAACTTATCTTTCACCCTTAACAATATTAAGAATTTTAAGCTTGAAGAGTTCACTAGAAGAACATCTCTTTCCTAACAGATTTCTTATTATTTGATAATATAATTTTGTTACTCAAAAGGAAACTGTTATGCATGGCTTGCTTAGTACAACGACATAACTCAAATGCTATTCTATTTTAGAAACACGGTATACATTTAATCAATGAGAGGATTTTCTTATAAGTAAGTTTAAGAAGAATTTTCTTGTACTCAAGGTTGGTATAGACCAAAAATCATCAAGGAAAATAAATTCTTCTCCCTCCTTTACTAGAGTATAATCAATGATGTTTACCCAGAAGACAACCACAATAATAATGTCATCTCCTTTAGCCACGTTGGCTGTAGGAAGATTATCTTGTCTCCATTATTCTGAGCCTAATTTCCCTCTTGGCTAATATAGAGCCCAAATTTTTTAAATACAACACAATTTCCTTTCTTTTAATAATGAGATTGAAATAATAATTGGGACTATTGTTCTACTTCTTGTCATGAGGAGAATAATTCTCAAATAATTTTGCCCTGAAATTTTTTTCCTTGGCTTTTATATTATAGTTATTGATATTTTTCTCTTCTGCTTTAACAATCACAAGTATATCTTTGACTTTGAATAAATTATTCCTTCACTAGAAAAATCTCAAATTTTATACAGAGTATGCTGACATATAAGGTTTTCAAAAATAAAATTTTCATAGCTTAATTCCATTTATAACTATTGAAAACAATTTTCATTTTAGACCTCATGAAACCTATCAAATAGTTTTCTGCTTTGAGCGTATTGATTTAATAAATTCAAAACAATTTATTCTTTTGTCAAAAGATTACGTAATTTTTGAAGAAGTATAGATATGGTAAAATAGTTTCATAATTCATGTATTTTGCTAGAATTAGAAATTTCCAGAACAACAGACTTTAGTTAAAAAAATATTAAAAGTTGAATTCTTATCCGATTTCGTTGAAACAAGTTCAGAAGATTCATTTGAATGTCTAGTACAACATAAAAAAATTCATATTCAAAATCAATCTATATTGATTACTGTGAATTTTGTAATTCATAAATCTCTGCAAAATCTTAGGCAGCCAAAATTTCTTAAATAAACATGCTTAATATTAAAGAAATCACTATAAATACTACTGAGAATTAGAAACACCTCCATATATATTTTAATAAATCCCAAATCTTAAAAGTATTTTCATAGGCAATAAAAGATCATAGCTAATAGATTTTTGTGCCTTGTTTGAAGCAATAATTAAAACTCATATAGTTTGGTCTTAAGATTGTTGGAAAAATGAGTTAATATTGCTTTTGAACTCCAAAATCAACTAGAACGATGACACTAATTACCAAACCCAACAGCCATCTTTGTTAATAACCTAGAGTTATAATAGCAACACGTAACTTGCAATTATAAACCAGAATGTTGCATCCTATAACCTAAAGTTACCCATCGGGCTACAGAAAGAAGTATTCTTAAGAAAAGCACTATCCTCAAGATCAAAATTATGCCCTCAAAAGAATATTTTCCATGCAAGAAGGATAAAAAAGGTCATTTGATCTCCAAGATACAATAAACTTGTTATGAATTTTCACTCCAAGCACAATAGTTCAGAATAGAAAAAGAAAATTGATGAAGAAATGTGAAACAAAAAAAGTAGAGAGCATTAAATAAGACAAAGTCATCATTAAAGGCTTTGCATGTCTCCCATATATAAAGAAACACTCTATAAGTTCCTAATTTAATTTTAATTAATCACCACTTCCTTATTTAATTTGAATCAGTCATTTATATGTCTCGCAATTCAATTCAATTTAAAATAATTCAAGTCATATATAGATTTCATTTATTCAACTCTAATTTATAACTAAATCAAAACGCACAACTGATTTCAAATCAAACACAGAAATAATCTTTTCATTTCTTAAGAATATTAATAGTTTAAGGTATCGAGATAATTCCAATAGCATCATTTTGTTATCCCTTTGGCTCTGAACATGATATTGTGAATTAAATGGCAACTTTTTGGCCAAAAGTGGGATAATTTTCACTTCTGTCAAATCATGTTGATAATTGCTGATGAAAAAAAGTTGGTAAAGTGAAAATTAAATATATGGGATGTTATAATGAAATGACATAGATCTTAACGTAGTTCAATTCTAGGCTTACGTCTACGAACAGAAATAAAACTTTCACTACTGAAATATGATTATAATTTTAGCGGTTTAGTATTACTTTTTTATTTGTACTAACAAAGGCATTCTATTTATAGTACACTGTAGATCATAAGAAATTTGAATTTAAACTCTTATTAGTCATCCATGTCACTTCGGATTAAAGATGATAATGGTACCAAAAACCTAAAATTCACTCAAATCCACCCACCGGATATTTGGTATTAGCCAAATATCCGGTGGTTATCTGC
>JASUUG010001080.1:0-40349 GCA_030449905.1 Luvunga scandens | reverse complement strand
TTAAGGATTAATTTCGAGCTACCCCTGGTAAAGTGATAATCTTCAAATTACCCCTTACTATTAAAAACATCAAGCTACCTCCTAAAACTTTTATTTTTAACCATTGACCGTCATTGACTTATAAAAATATGAAAGCATCCCTAACTTAACGGAATATTCTTGTAATGGCTTTGTAATGTCAACAAAATAATTAATGCATGACAAGTCATTGGAAATGTAAAAAGTTAACTATTAAAATATTAATATGTAGATAATAAATGAGTGATTAAAAAATTAGGTGTGGAAATGACTTCATGGGCTTGAAAAAATAATTATTTTCCCCTCAATTAGGGAAATTACATGGCATGTCATCATATGAAAATTACGACAATGGCATAAAACTCAAATTTTCAATATTTTGTGGGTCCATGTGTAATCGTGACATGTTATAGAAACTACATATGTCCCATTGGTTCAAATTTCAAATTGATTGTGCACAACATTGTCTTAAAACTTGTTGCAAAATTAAACAAGATGAAGAGCATGTTGTATACCACCATCATAATGCAGTTACTATGTATTATGTACATTTATCATCTTGGGCAGAAAATAAATGAATAAGATGACTACAAGGCTTAAATAATAGAGTTAAATAAGTAAAGCACAAACACAAGTAATCAAAATGATATATTTCATTATCAAAATGTAGTTCATTACATTGATAGCACATGAACTTTTATTCCTATATATATGTATATTGCAATGAATATTTCACAAAGATTCAAGTGAATGTCTACACACTTCTGTTGCTGCTACTCTTATCTTTGTCCACAATATAAATTGCAACACACCTAAAAATTTGGGCTAAATTTCCTACTTTCCATTCGTCATATTCATTCACTGCCATAATATATTATTATATATACAAGATTACACAAAATTACTAGCATTATTTGTTAGTGGTGAATAAGTAAAATGAATGATGCTGCCTATGCCTTTACCTCTAGCATACTTGACAATAAAACCCAACAACAATGCTTTACAAGTAATTTAACACAACATAGGAAATTCAAATACATCATTGCAAGGCATTTGAACCCAACAACATAATGAACAACTTACAATAAATATGAAGGACTCATTTGCCCTTCGAATCTCCCTTTGTCTTTATTATAGGAAGGCCTAATTGTGAAGTGCCTTTTGGACTAGTTATTTATTCTATAATTTGAATTCCTTTTGTAGGTGGTGTTCCAAATACAGCTTCTAATATTTATTCAACTGGTTGTCTGTTGCTGAACCTTTTGCTGGTACTTATATTTTGACCAGCAAACACAACACATTCATGAACATGTATTGTAGAAACTTATAATATATGTTATGTAACAAATTCTAAGTGCAAAAAATTTATCTACATACAAATAGAGGAAGAAATTTATTTTTATTTCATTAGTCAATGAAGATTAAAGAAAATATAGAATATAGAAATTGAAATGTTACTTTTATTTATTTCAAATGATAGTAGAGCTTCAATTTATACTAGAAAAGCCATTAAAGTATGTCAACTAACATGATTAAAAAAGCAAACATGCTCCTAAATGTATTCATTAGGCAAGTACCATAACTAACTCTTAGATAAAAGGGAGACTAACAAACTTTAACCAAAGTAAAATAAGAGTAGTAAATAACCTAAAAGTGAAGCTATACAGTTGCTGCACTAATTTGAAGTAAAGTTACTCATATCACATTGGCATTAAATCTATGCTAGAATATATTAAAAACTAACTTACATTGATAAACAAATAAAATTATTAACTCCATCTTTTAGATATTGAACATATGTCATGGCTTTGAATATAAATTTGAAACAAACCTGATGCAGCGTGAGCACTTCCTATAGCAGTAGATGGTTGTGTTGGTGTCGGTGTAGAGGAGATGAAAGACAAAATCATATAGTTATAAAAAATTAATGAGGACTTATTTTAAAAAAATAAGTAAATATGTGATTAAAAATAATTTTTTTTTTATAAATAACTATTACACCCATACCTTGTTTGCATTAAAATTATTTTCATTCATTAGATTAAAAAATATCAAAATCTGATGTAACATATGCCTTTCCCTTTGCAAGATGTCTGTTATTTTTTTCTTTTCTTATATATATATATGTCAAAGTAAACGTGGGTTTTTTATTGAAAAAATTAAAAAGTGACCTCGCCCCTTCCATATTAAACTAAACTCTGACTATAAAAAGCCCTGGGTCTAAGTCGTCGTCTCCAAAGGTAAAGCTGAAAGTGAGATAATGATAAGATATTTTTTATTTCTCTTGGTAAATCAAAAGAGTCACGAGGAGGTGAATTTCAATTACTTGTAGAATTAATTTTCTGAGTAGGTGGTTGGATTTATAATAAAAGTGACGTAGGCTATCTTATGATTTAAATTAGAGTGGAGAGAATAAACTATTAAAATGAAGTGCTTGGGTCTTTGGATCTATACTCAAAATGCACTATTGGCTTAACATTCCTTATTCGTGCCAATTAAATCATGAAGGGGGATTTTCCACTCCTCATGAACCTCACTCTAATAGATATGGTGATAAGTGTTTACCGTGCCAAATAGTAATAACCTTGCACTAGGGGGACGGTTATACCAGCCAATTTCTAGACAAGATTATTACTATCTATCAATGAAAAGTCAAAACCTCCATGTAAATCCAAGGGGAAGAAAAAGTAAATTTACCAAATTAAGCCCATTGAGCATGTTGAGACTTCACCTTCAACCCAAGCTTGAAAGAAAATTAGCTACTTATAATTGAACTAGGGGTAAAAGGGAAATTTTATTAAAATATATAGAAAATACAAGATAGAGGAGGAATTACAGAAAATGAAACTAAAAAATAGTTTCAGGGTTGTCAAATTAGGGTGGAGGAACCCTCTTTTTATAGATACAATGAGTAAATCATGTTCATCGGATTAAAACAATTTGGATGCTTAGGATTGCGACACGTGGCAAATTCTTATTGGATAGAAAACATTATCAGGGCTGTCATTCCGTGTATATGCATGTGCCGTATGCACGTTTTTTCGATCCACTAATATACTGCCACATTGTCGGTCAACATCACATAAGTATTTTAGTCCAATAGGATTGTGACACGTCATTAGTCAACACCACATCATCAATCAATGCCACATTATTCGTCCAATCGAATGCTGCCACATCATCCTACAGTGCCATGTCATTGTACAGTGCAACGTAATCGTACAGTATATTTGAACAGTGTCGTGAACAATATCGTGAATGGTACCATATATATATACATTGTCATGAATAGTCTTATATGTGAACAATACCATTTATCTTTTTGGCTCCTACTAAGGTTTTCGACTGTCATGAATTCAAAATTATTGGATAGAACACATCATTAGGGCTTTCATTCCGTGTGTATACATGTGCCGTACGCGCGTTTTTTTGGTCCACTAATATACTGTCATGTTGTCAGTCAACACCACATAAGTATTTTAGTCCAATAGGATTGTGACACGTCATTAGTCAACACCACATCATCAGTTAATGCCACATCATTCGTCCAATTGAATATCACATCATCGTACAATGCCAAGTCATCGCATGCGATGCAACGTAATCATACAATATATGTGAATAGTATCGTGAATAATACCATATATATATAGTGTCGTGAACAATACTGTATATGTGAACAATACCATTTATCTTTTTAGGCTCCTTCTAAGGTTTTCGACTGTCCTGAATTCAAAATTATTGTCCGTTTTGCTATCTGATCTCTTGTTTTTTGTGAAATAACCATGATGCCCCTTAGAATACATAAAATACTTAATTAAACTAAAACATACATAATTAAATTTTATGGGACTTAAAGACATAAAAGTAAAGATGTTAGTGAGACTTAGAGTGTAAAATGATAATTTTCTCCTTTATAAATATACACTTTCTAACGCTCAACACACCCCCCAACTAGCTTATTGCTAATCCCTAGCAAATTAAGCAAAAATAAAATTGAAACCAAAATAATTTTTTTTAAAACAGTCGTATTTATTCGATCAGACTAATGATAACAATCAAATAAAAGTATAAGCATTATCTCCAGTCTAAAGAAATATCATCCCCACATCAACTCTCCACATGAATTAGTTCATAAAACTTTATCACAACTACAGTAATCGAGTCACTTTCAAGAATGACATGTCAAACCCCAAAATCTCACTGATAGTAGTGATATGCTCACAAAAAAATTAAACCCAAAAATAATCACTCCAGTGAAGGGTAAATTCAGAGAAAATAATAAAGAAGTAATATCACACACTCTCACCAAGATGACATAAATATGACCTCAGCTTAGAAATAATACGATCTTACTTCAAATAAAATGGTAATCAAACCAATGTATTTATCATTCATTTTTTTTTTTCATTTTTTTCTTTTTTAATATAAACTACCACATCTTTTCAGCCCATATAACTAGTTTTACTTTTTGGCTATAGTTCCTTAAAATTAAGAGGACTTTTATTATGACGTAACGTAGGCTATAGACGTGGCTAACAAAGAAGGGATAATAGGAAAAACAAAATATATGTTCGAAAAATAGAGGACTTTGGAGATCATTATGTGCTTTTCACTTTAATTCTTTTTTTTTTCTCTTTTTTTATTATTTTATTTATCTATATATATATATATATATATATATATATATATATATATATATATATATATTATTTTTTTTATAGCACCTTTTTCGTGAATGCAAAATTATCTCTATTTTCAAACATAAATGGGTGGTGGGAAATAAAAAAATATAAGGTGATACTCTACATTGGAGTGGGACAAGATAATAGGATACCAAAGAAAAAAATCTATTTTTTTTTTAAGGCTCAAAGGGGTTAACTATGTATACATATGAATAGAGTTGGTTGGAAAGGCTCAAACGGACCAAAGATAGCTTTTCTATTATCTTTTAGGGTTCTAAATAATCTTCCATATCTACTAGTTAGATAGAACTTCAGATGTAGCAACACACACTTTTTTTTTTTGTATTTTTTTAGAGAACGTTAACTCCAAAGAAATCTAGAGATAATGTATAAATATATTAATTTTGTTTTAGTTATCAATTATTATATATACACAATAAAAAAAATTTATATACATGTTTATAAATGTGTAAAAAATTTTTTATTTAACATTATGTCCAATTTAATCATTTATATTCTTACAATAGTTTAATAGTAAGATTTTCTATACGCATACAACTACATTTAAAACTCTCAGCACTTATAAAAATAAATTTTACCAAACGTTTAACTAGTTCTTTCACAGGTGATTATTTATATAGCACAACTAACAATAATTATTTTAAAGACTATAACATTACTAAATGGGCCCTTACAATAGTCAAAAGAGATTTTTGACTTTGTGTGTACAATTCTAAAATTCTGAGTCTAATGTAGGGTTTGTTTTTTTATTTGAAATTTGAATAGGTTTGCCCATCTGGATTTAGTTGAAGTCTAAATGGGCTTGAATGCAGATTTCTAAATGATATACTTCTTTTCTTTTAAATATCTTAATATAATTGACATCTTATTTGCTTTTATAAATAAAAAGTATCTTTTAAATGGTTATTTCACATTTATGTCTGTGTAAGTTAAACAAAAGGATTAGGTTTTACAATTTGGGAAACAATTATATTTACTTTAAAGTTATTTTTAGAATAAAATATTTACTTTTCATCAAACCTTTTCTATTGAGATAAAAGTCACAAAAATTCACTTTTTCTATTCAAATGTAAATATCTGAAAATCATTCAAAAGTAAAAAAAAAAAAAAAAGAAGCAAATTAAGACTTCAAATATTTAACAAATAAGCTCTAAGTACATATTTTGGACTGATTTTGAGGGTCTAAATGTCGTTTTCTCTTTCTGTAATCTTAAATTTCTATAGTCAATAATTTTATATGAACTACTGACTTAACAACTCTTGCTACTATCCAATCTTAAATTTTTCTGTTGTGATCCATCCTATAATGATAGTCAATGGTCATTGATTTTATAGGTTATTATATAGTTCAATTAATACTAAAAATAATATATAAGAACTACTAAACTCAATCATTTGTCAACTCTTCTATCTTTTCAAGTCATCTAGTAACGCAATCATACTGAGTTGTAATCGATAATGCAAGGTTTTTATTAAAATTAATTCCTTACGTCCAATTAAATAACTAAGGAAAATAAAAATTATAGATATTTGGGTGCTTTCTCATTTTAGAATTTGAGAGAAAATCCAGCAACTTAATAGCCAATTGGTACACAGTATTTTTAATAATGTCTTGCACATGCCACGTAAATCCTAAATTGATAATTGTAACTTTATGCTATTTTAAAACTGGTTTAATTCCTGAACATTACATATCTTGCCATAATGAGATCGCAAACAGTGTCAAGCGCTTTCTTTTAGTAATAGAGGACAAGAGTTAGTATGTAGTGAGATTTCTCTTCTTTATGTAAATTGTTTTTTTAAAAAGAAAAATAAAGCCTTATGCAATTTTCATGATCTTTCTTTAATATTTCTCTTGCCAAAGCTACACATATTGCCATATGTGTGTCAATGTATGACCATTTGTTGGACTTTGAAATTGTTGTAGGGCCGTTTAGGATTGCTTTTAGAAACTCAAAAGTAATTTTGAAAAGGTAAAACCTAATTTTTAGTATTTGGTAAATCCTTTTAGGAATCACCTTTGGCAAAATCATCATATCCTACAAGTAGATTTTTAAAAATAGGGAAAGAGTAGTTTTTGAAAATTTGATATCAAGGATCAATTTTATACTTAATACAATTTCATATATATCCTCATATATATTTTAAAAATCTAAAATTATCTTATAATTAGGAAATAAAAACATTAACTTTAAAGAGATTATTATTATTACCAATTATATTGAGATAACTACATAAAAAAATAACATTAATAATACAATTATTATATATACACAAAATATTCTATGTACATATTTATGAATGTGTAAATAAATTATATTCAATCTTATATTGAATTCAATTAATTACATTTTTACAATATTTTAATAAGATTTACGAAACACATACGACTACTTTTAAAGCTCAAAATACTTTTGAAAATAAAATTTGACCAAACGTTTAACTAATTTTCTTTATAGTTAATTATTTCTATAACATAACTAACAACAATTATTTTGAAAGCCAAAGCATTATCAAATAGTCTGATCTTGTTGTTTATCAATTAGTCCTAGGATCAAATTTAAGTTCATTATCTCTAAAATGTTAAAAGAAATGTTGAAGATTATCCCAAAACAGAATTATCCAACAAGTTGTTTTATGTTGAAATGTCTATATGACATGTCATTTTTAAAGAAAATCCACTCAATCGACAACCAGGAGTCATCTCAGTCAACTTAAGTTGATATGTGCTGCGCACGTGGTCATCTAACTTCTGAATATATCCTAAACGACATCAGTTCAAAATAGTGTGAGTGCGCACTAATAATTTGTTTATTAATTAAGAGAGATAAAATAAATCAATTTTATTAATTTTATAACTTTTAATTATAAGCATGCACTTTTATGTTGTAAATTTTATTTTTAAAATAAAATTTTATTAAACACATAGTCATTCTTTTTATCATGTTTATTTACATCAACTGACCATGTAGTACATTTTTATTTTTTTTTGAATACAAGATACAAAAATAATACTAGACGATATTTAAATTTACAATATAAAAACTTGGTTTTGTGTTAAGACATTATCTGACATGTCATTTTTATAGAAAATCCACTCAATCGACAACCAAAAGGAGTCATCTTAGTTACACTTAAGTTGACATGTGCCGTGCACGTGATCATCTAACTTCCGAATATATCCTAAACGGCATCAGCTCAAAATCATGTGTCTGCATCTGTGTGTGTGTGTACATACATATGTATATGTATATATACATATAAAATAAATTAAGAGAGATTGAATAAATCAATTTTATTTATTTTTAACTTTTAATTATAAGTATGCACTTGTATGTTGTAAATTTTATTTTTGAAAATAGTGTTACCAAACACATACCTGTTGTTTCTATCATTTTTAATTATGTCTAGTGAGCATGTATTATAATTTTTAGTTTTTGAATACAAGATAATGAAAATAATACTAAATGCATATTTAAATTTAAAATACAATAACTACAAAATATTATTCCCACTTTATTTTTGTTTTAAGAAAATACCAATTAAAAAATAGTACCAAATGCACCAGTAAGATTGATTGATTTCTATTTTTCTAGGTTATTGTTGTGCTTTATTGGTCAATAATTAATTGTGTGTAAGAATAACTAAACTCAATCACTTGTCATTGTTATACCATTTCTTTTTGGGTTTTGTCATCTGGTAAAATATGGGTCATTTTATGGTGCCGTGATTAAAGTTACGGCATCAATTCCATAATTAAATATAAATTATGTAAATAGAATATAAAACTTATAAATTTAACATAAAACTTGTAAATTAACATTAACTATAAAATAAAACATAAATTTTAGAAATTAAATATAAGACTTGTAAATGGAAGGTAAAACGAATAAATTCATTTAAAACTGATAAATTAATGTATTATTAGTAAATAAAAAAAATTGTAAAGACAACATAAAACTCGTAAATCAACATTAAGTGCAAATTCAAACATAAATTTTAAAAATTAAACATAAGGTTTGTAAATAGAAGATAAATCAAGCAAATTAATATAAAACTAGTAAATTGATATATTACTAGTAAACAAAACAAAACTTGCAAATATGACTTAAAACTAGTAACTTAACAATAACTGTAAAATAAAACATAAATTTTAGAAATGAAACATAAGACTTATAAAAGGAAGGTAAAACAAGTGAACTACTATAAAACCGGTAAATTGATGTATTACTAGTGAATAAAATAAAAACTAGCAAATATAATATAAAACTAGTAAGACAACATTAAGTGCAAACTAAAATGTAAATTTTGGAAATGGAACATAAGATTTGTAAATGGAGGGTAAAATAAGTATATTGATATAAAACTATTAAATTAATATATTACTGGTAAACAAAATAAAAACTTGTAAATACAACATAAAACTAGTAAATCAACAATAATTGTAAAATAAAACATAAATTTTAGAAATGAAACATAAGACTTATAAAAGGAAGGTAAAACAAGTGAACTATTATAAAATCGGTAAATTGATGTATTAATTGCTTCTTTTGGTATATGTTTAAATACTGGCCAAAGTTGCATGTGACTAGAGGGCGCTGTAGACCCCGCTGGTTTAAAAGAAAATCTAAGAATAAAAGAAAACTATATTTTGGGTTTTCAATGAGCCCTTATTAAATCTATTAAAATAGTTTCGATAAATTTATAAACCATAAAATTTAAACTTTAAGAATTATAGAAGCCTATACTTCAAATTAAAAGCAATGAAACCTATCACAAAAAATATTTTTCGATTCCCAAAAAAGGAATTAATTTTTCTAGTTTCCATAGTAATAGTAGAAATAACGAAATTAGTGAAGAATCATCTTTAGAACCAAATGTATAAATAATAGTCTATTTATTTATATAAAATGCATCGAGAATAATTGTAAATGTATTAGTAAATAAATTATACATTCAAAGTTTTAATTTTTTAATTTTACTGTTATCTAATTTCGCCCCAGCAAATTATTTTTTAGATCCGCCACTGTGTTTAATTTAAGCTTATGATCTCCTGTACTTATTTTAATTATTATTATTACTATTGCTGCAAATGCTTCTTGCGCACAGTTACAAAAACAAAACATTATTAATTCCTTTGCCTACATATTTTGCTCTTTTAAAAATTAAAATGCTCATCTTTAGTCCTGAGAAGTAAGAACTCTGAAATTGAATAATTTTTATTTAGGTTTATGCAAAGCACAAATAGCAGATTGCAAAGCCGACAATGATTGTGACAAAATTTGTGGAATTGTTAAAGGCTATTGCGAAGGAGGAAATGTGTGAATGTCTTATAGTAAAGTTTGCGGAACAAAAGTTCTCTCCCGATCATCACTTCAAAAAGTGACAAGAAGATGTATTTGATGAACATATATTGATCATCAACATGTCTTAATAAAGAATTATTAAACCCAAATTTGTATTAAACCATTTGATTTTTAGCATTTCGCTTTTTTGATTGAGTAAAAAAGTTTGGTGCTTTTGAAAAGGACTTTCAAAATTCAATACAACTCTTACAAGGAAACATTGCATAATACATATAACCCTTGAAATTAAAACATTTCAAAACTGATTATATGATTTTTTTTTCAATTATATAGGCTGTGACATGTAAAAGTTTTATTTTTATAGTCCAAAAGTTCTTTTTCCTACTAATAAAAGACAATACAAATTTGAATAAAACAAAGTGTACGAAATATCAGCAAAAAAGTAGGCTTACTTGTTTTTAACAAAGAAAAGAGAAAAGAATTTGTTAAAAATAAATTAATAATTGTAAAATTTACTCATTGTCATCAAAATTAATGTTTGTGGGATCATATAACTTAAATGATATTTTTCTATAAAGTTTAAAAATTGTGAGGGAATGTGGAGTTCTGTGAGGAACAATAAAGATTTTACATCTAAAACCCATGAAACTATTATATTTTATCTAGATATTTATTGATTTTACAAAAGTCAGCAGATTCGTTGCACCCTCTAAACTGAATGGTACTTCATCTGTGATCATCGCAAGATCAAAGGTTTTCAAGCAAAAGATTTCAATAAACAAGTCAATTCGCAAAACTAACTTATGGCCAAATAAGTAAGAGCTATATTGTGATTTTAATTCAAGTACCACGCAATCATGCAAGGAAAAGAATCTTTCAATAACTTATCTTGATCTTAATTTCCTTTTTATTTTTTCTTTTTTCCTTTGTTTGTAAGAATTTAAGCTCAATGCACTTAAATAAGTTCCTGGCATGAGGCCCAGATTACAAATTGGACTATAGACAGAAAAATGATCTTCGGCTCTTTGTCTTTATTCTTCTGTCTGTGATCTCCATTTTCCCGTTTGGTTAGGGTTTTTAATTTGATATGAGAGATGATTTGAACTTGAATTTGCTTCTAATGGGACTCAAACTCAAGCCATTATAAACTAATTTTTAAGTCTTCAAAAGCACTTTTATGATCATTTCATGTAAATATAAATTGATCTAGCTTTTTGAAATATCAATCATCCAAATTTGCATATTATATTCTATTATACTAATTACGAATTAGATAAATTATAATGTTTCCAATTCTTTTTAGAGTTGCAATAAATAACTGATTAGAAATAATTTAAAAAATTTGGTACATTAGTATAACATAAAACCGATAATAATAAGAAAACCTAACGAAACAATATTATTCTAAACGATAATAAAAATTCAATTTAAATTGGATAAATGCTCATTTAGTTCCTATAATAAAAATTCAATTTAAATTGGATAAATGCTCATTTAGTTCCTATATTTTGAATTAAGTGTATTTTTAGTCCTTAAATTTTAAAAAATACATTAAGACAGTCCTACTATAAAATATATAACATTCTTGTCCTTATTTTTCTTTACTTTTACAATAAAAGTTGCAATAGTATTCTTAGTGACATGAAAAGCAAAAAATGTTAATTTATCAAATTACTAGTAAAATTAAAATAGAAATTAAAGTAACTTTTTTTATTATTTAAAACTAAAAGAAAAATAAAAATAAAAAATTGAAGTAAATTTTTATATTATTATTTTACTTATAGGATTAATTTAGTAACTTAGTTTTTTTTTTTTTATAGATTATTATTAGCAAGATAGCAAGGTATTAAATATCATTTTAAGTTGGCTAGTATTAATTTATTTATAAGTAATTATTAGAAAGATTGCTGCAAGGAGATGAAAAATACTAGCTTTTTTAGATTGATAATTACTGGTCAATTTGGTAATTAACTTTTCTAAGGATAGATTGATTAATGCAGTGAAGATTGTAGCAAATTTATTATTATCATTTAAAAGGAAAGAGGGGGTAGGCAAACCCAAATCAATTTTTACCCCCCTAAAATCATTTCGATAATAGCGATAGCTAAGTGTGCCTGCATTATTCCAGAACTTAGAACAAATGTTAGATTTAGAAAAATATTTAATATTAATAAAATATGGTGTTCGTAATAATTCGAATGCGACAGGGAGTTTAAGAATCAAACTTTAATTATGAAATGCATTTCACAGTTTTCACTTATATGTTTATATATATATATATATATATAAACGCATGTTTTCTCAAAATTTTTGATTGTTACGTCGTGGATGCGCAATAGTTGCATTAACTATCAGATTAATGATTCACAGTAAAACATCATAAACCAAAGAAGAACAACAAGAAGACCGGGATTCAAAATGGCACCGTAAATGAGTCTGAGAACGTAACACTAGCATCATCAAGCCTTCATGATTCGCAGCAAGATAGAGAAACCAAACAAGGCAAGCAGAACCTTTGAGAAGTAAAAGATCACTTCACTTTGAACTTTGAGATTAATTTTCTTTATTGGATTATTATTAATAAAGCTAATATGAGCTTAAGGTTTCTGTTATATGGTGTTCTTTAATTATGCAATGTCAAAACGGACCCAGTCTTTTGTTTTTTCATCTTTTAATCTTGAAAAAAAAACAAAGGCAAACATTTTTCTTCTTTTCTTATTAGAAGGTTCTTGGTTAATTTAAAACGCAAAAATTTTTCTAGCGGTTGCCCATCTCCCCTGCCAGCAATCATCAGATTCAGAACCATTAACGAGATCAAACCTCTCAAGAACTTCATTTTGTCTTTTCATCAAATGAGTTACTGTAAAATAGCTAACATGATTTCTCAAACAGCTAAATTAGTAACTGATATGGATCTGACACATAGCCAAACTCCTACATCAAATTTATGCTTTGCTTTTGCTACTCTTTAGCTAAAGTCAACAACTTATGATACATTGACCATTGCTCTTGCTAACACAGAAACCAAAATTCCATAAAATTCAAGATCTAGTGATCTGAAATCCTAAGGCCGTGAAACATAAGACTCAATTCACATGATATGAAGACTATCACAGTTGACATCTGTCACCACATGAAAGATGCACTTTAAAGACAAAACGGAGTTAAAAGGTTTCCATATTAAAGATTAGAAATAGTCAAGTTTTGAACAAATTTCAGTCCATAATTCAGCAATGCAAGAATCACCCGCTCCTCCTTCTACTTCCTCCCCACCTTCCGCCATTTGCTTCGTACATGCTATACACGTAAACATCCTCCCTTTTTTCTGCACAATTAATTAGAATTTAATTTTCAAGAAAAAATTAAATGGCATCATTACGGATGCAACCTGCCTATGATGAACAAAATTAATGCCGATTAAATGCAAAATATGGGAAGCTTTGATTCAGAAGATGCTGCTGTATTTCGTTCAGAAAACATTCTTGGATTCAAAATGGGGCCCCTGATTTTTAACCCAAATAAATTTTGCTTAAAAAATAAATTATTTAAAAATGAATATTGATGTTGTAGAAAGACAAAAGGGGGAAGGTAAAAAAAAAGCAAAAAGAGCTCGGGATCAGAGAAGACTAAAGAAATGTGTTTAAAAATACAATAAGGGGACACAAATTCCCACTTTGAAAGTGGTCTCAGAGAATCAAGATTCGTATTTCATAAGCCGAAGTAAATGGCAAAAAAATTTACTTATTTTTAAAAAACATGATGACGGGCTGATTATGATTGATGATTGAGCAATGAAATAGGTGTCGAGAAATGAAAACAAATGATGAAAAGACAAAGAGACAGGATATTAATATCAACAACAACCTCTTTAACTTAGATAATTTAAGAATTGCATCTAATAATTTAAAAATATTTGTTAATTAAACCCCCACTTAATTTAATTAGTGCAACTCTTAGACCATTGTAATTTTTACAATATTAAAGAAGAGAAGTCGAATGAAAAAGCAGCAGCAGTGACAGCAATACAATCATTATTATTCGAAAATGACTTACCCAAAACACACTTGAAACCGTCTTTTTCTTTTGCTGGCCTTACTTAATTCTTTACGCCCTCCCTCTAGTTCTTAGCTGTATCTCCTTAAAATCTTTAAAATCTGGAGAAAAAGAAACCTGAGGTTATAATAAATTGATCTCGTGTTTGGTTGCTGAGAAAGTGAAAGAAAAAAAATAACAACAAAGTGGAAAACTAAAGACACTTAGTTTTACTTACTTACCATGGCCAAATGGAGATATACAACATTTAATTTTTGCTTCTCTTTGATTGCTGCTCCAGCTTAGCAATCATAATGTAACATATGGACCCGGATAAAAAAAAAAAAAGTTTCTATTTAAGGAAAGAGTAGAGAGAGAAGCATTTTTTTCTTTCCTAAAATAGAAAGAGAGAGAGAGAGAAGAAGTTGCTGCAGAGCCGGATCTGCGCGCCTTACCCGGTCGGACCTCGTGATTTCGACCACCGTACTGGACGATCTTGGTACCGATCTGAAGCTTGTGAGCCGCCGGTTGTATTCTTGTCGTCCTCCTCATTGGAAACTGACTAGAACGCTGGCGATCGAGCTTGAAAAGCCACGGCCAAACCTGTTTCTCCCCGCCGCCGATCTAGCAAGAATTAGGTCGTGCCACCACTTGGATCTTGTTCCTCAGCTTCCCTTCATTGTTTCCCGACCAACCCTGTCACCTGAAACGGCCGGATTGCCTCCGATCGACTACCGGAAAGCTCACAGTTTTGGGGAGCTTGATCTGTCGTTACCGCCACGTGTGGGAGATCACCACCGGTACCATTGGACTCATCAAGGTCAGAACTAGCGGACTTGAGCTTCCCGTCACCGTTGACTGAGTTTTGGTCACCTTCGACAGTTAGGGGTAATTCTATAATTTTAAAATTAATGGACATTTTGGTAATTTCATATAAGGGCAATTAGGTAATTGGATATTTCGAGGGTAATTCAGTAATTTACGTCCTTATGGGCCTTTTGGAAATTTTTTATTTTTTTGGGGGTAATTTTGTAAATTTAGAACTTGTGGATATCTTTGTAATCAAAATCGAGGATAGTTGATAATATGTGATTCTAAGGATAATTTGATGAATTTTTATGTCGAGGGCATTTTGGTAATTTTATGAATTCGAGAATATTTTATTGCAGATAAGTGTCTTTTCGAGCATATTAGTTATAATTCGCAATTACAGTTAGTAATTATATCATTTCCTTAAATCAGGAGGATCCATGAAAGAGAATCAACCTGCGGACGTTGTCGATACCAAGCTCGGACACCGTCACTGTGAGTGGAATATACAAAAACTATTTTCATTGTAGTTTATTATGATTCTAAAATATGGTAAAGCATGTTTACGTGATTAGTTTTTAAAGGCTTCGATTTAATTATTTTATAGAAATAGATTTTATCTGTGTTTCGGTATTTATTACGAGAAATGTGTTTGATTTATAATTTTGGTTACCGATTTTGAATATGTATGATAATATTTCAAAGAAAAGAAAAGCATATTTAAGACATGTTAAATGAAAAAGGAAATGAGATTTCGAATGAGATATCGGATGAGATTATATGTTTATATATATGTGTATAAAGGTTGTTTGTAAAATTATTAGACAGTACCCTTCCCCATCAAATATACTGATACAGATGAGATGATATATGCATGCAGTATGATGAATACAGAGATACTGATATTGAGATACAAATGATACAAATGAGATGATATTTTTCAATTTATCCGTATGGCTCCGGGGCGTGATGGTACTCAGATAGTACGTCATTACCTGTCTGTTGAGGTCCAGATATGATGAGATATGTGATGATATTTTTTTATCCATCCGTGTAGCTCCGGGGCGTGATTGTACCAAGACAGTATGTCATTGCTTGTCCGTTAAGGTCCGGATATGATGTGATATGATATGGCTTTTCCCTCTTATCCGTGTAGCTCAGTGGTGTGATTGTATCTAGATAGTACGTCATTGCCCATTCGTCGAGGTTCGGATATGATGAGATTATTTCCCTTAGGTACTTGTTTGGTGATAGTTTTTGGTATTTCAGTATTGATGTTATAAGTATTACGAATTTCCATTGATTTATGCAGTATATTTACGATATCGTTATTTGAGTACATGAATTGAATTTAATAAGTTATTTAAGTTTTTGTGATATTTTGATGAGATTGTGTTTTGATTTGATTAATTATTTTAGAGTAAAATTATGTTCAAAAATTACTATCCACTCACTAAGCTCATTAAGTTTTATACTCATCCCGTTTTATTATATTTACAAGCCACAGGAGATTCGCAGGTACAACAATCGACCCAAAAATAGTTACTTTGAATTATGGCCACGTTATGATGTTAGGAGTTATCGATTGATTTATTGATATATTTTGGGATTGTAAATTGTTACATTTAGGGGATTGCGGATAACATATGTATTTTATTTGATATTGAATAATTAAGTGATTTGGTATTTTGGTTAAGGTAATTGATTGACAAAGTTGGTTGTATTCAGAATTATTTGGGACTCGCTTGATTTATAATTTTGCAGATTTGATTATATGATAAATATAGGGGACACTCTATTGAATTTTTGGTAGAATCCTAATTAATCAGATTATGTGAGAACGATTAAATAGAATTAGGTCGATTC
Organism: Luvunga scandens; assembly: GCA_030449905.1. NCBI lineage: Eukaryota > Viridiplantae > Streptophyta > Magnoliopsida > Sapindales > Rutaceae > Luvunga > Luvunga scandens. Next base: position 23,611 of record JASUUG010001080.1, on the reverse strand, counting down.
GCTCTAGGGTTTTGGGCCGGGTCGTGTCAAGTTAGTATCAGAGCATGGTTTTAGATTTTGTAGACTTTACTATCGTATTTAGAATAAGTTTTACAGTTATTAAGTTGGAATTATTATTTTGTGGGAATCATCATGCTCCGTCGCCGTAATAGACATGGTTGAGCCCATAGATGTGGTGGTACTAGGCTAGTAGCTGGGTTGACTCCAGACATTGTACTTGTAGGGGAAAATGAACTCGTGAACAAGGGCATAGTTGAGTCCTCAACTCATGAGGTGGCACAGCAGGCACCAGAGAATGTGCTGAATATTGAGCAGTCATTTGATAGGCTAGCACAGATTATGACTGCACTGGTACAGAATCAGAGTCATGCGCATGCCGGTCATGCTTATACTATTGAACCCGTGAGAAGTTTGGGGGCCAAAAGTTTTAATGGTTCTAGAAATCCACCTGAGGCAGAGTTGTGGTTCGTAAAGTTAGAACATACTTTCGATGTAATGAAATGCTCGGAAGAGGATAGACTTTCCTTTGCCACTTTTCTACTTGAGGATAGAGCCTACCATTGGTGGCAGACAGTGGTATGTCGATATCAAGGGCATGATGCGATTACTTGGGTTATATTTCATAAGGAATTACAATAATTATTTTGCAGTCATATACCAAGATATTAAACGCAGTGAATTCCTTCGGTTGGTTCAGAGATCCATGTTTGACGAGGAGTACGAGAAGAAATTTATGGACCTCTCTAGATTTGCTACATCTACCCTAGGTGATGAAGGGAGAGATGCAGGCGATTTGAAGAGGGTCTCCGATTTGAGATCCACATGATCGTTACTGCATCATGATATACTGAGTTTACAGAGGTAGTTGTGGCAGCAAAGAGAGTAGAACATAATATCTCAGAGGGAAGTAGAATTGAAGCCTTAAAACAAAAACGTAGTCAAAGTTCGACAGAGGGTGGCTCTAGTAATAGGCCGCTTAAGAGAGAAGGAACTCATGCTAGCTACTCTGACAACATTCAAAGGAGTCAGGGTATAGGTTTCAAGGGAGATCTAAAGTAGACTGTCAGTCACAATTCAGTGCAGCAGTCCGTAGATGGAATCAATTAATTGAAGAAACAAAAAGAACCAATTTCAAAAAATTCCAATAAACTTAATTTACATAAATATAACTGTGTGAATATAAAAGAAGCATGACCGTTGTTACATATGAATTAATTAGAAAATAGATAAGGTTATGATTTTAGAGATTAAGAATGAGCGAGAGTTGCTAACTTTGAAACGGCTTTCTTCGATATGAGGATAGTCACAAGGGCGCCAAAGAATGTAACCATTACTAAATCTAAAAGCAACCTGAGCTTGATATTACAAATCCAATAAATTAAAATAAGCCGATGATACCCAATAGAAATTAAAAAAAAAAAAATCAGAAAATTAATCTCACCACCTAGAGACTGAAATTATTCTTAGCCAACCTACATTAATTGAGATTGAAAAAAAAACTGAGAACATAACATGTTTTAAAACAAAGTTAAATCTAATAAGCACATTCATACGTACCTCACTTTGGAGCCTAATCTCAACATGACTCTTTCGATCTACCAAGAGAAATAGAAATATGTTATCTTTATCTCACTTTCAGCTTTACCTTTGGAGACGGCGACTTAGACCCAGGGCTTCTTATATAGTCAGAGTTTAGTTTAATATGAAAGGTGCTAGGTCACTTTTTTTCTTTGTAATTTTTTCAATAAAAACCCACGTTTACTTTGGCATATATATATAAGAAAAGAAAAAAAAAGGAGACATCTTGCAGAGGAAAGGCATATGTTACATTAGATTTTGATATTTTTTAATCTAATGAATGAAAATAATTTTAATACAAACAAGGCATGGGTGTAATAGTAATTTATAAAAAAATTTATTTTTAATCACATATTTACTTATTTTTTAAAAATAAGTCCTCATTAATTTTTTATAACTATATGATTTTGTCTCTCATCTCCTCTACATCGACACCAACAACAACACCAACACAATCATCTACTCGCTATAGGAAGTGCTCGGATCGCATCGGTTTGTTTAAAATTTATATTCAAAGCCATGACATATGTTCAACATCTAAAAGATGGAGTTAATAATTTTGTTTGTTTATCAATGTAAGTTAGTTTTTATATATTTTAGCATAGATTTAATGCCAATATGATATGAGAAACTTTACTTAAAATGAGTGCAAAGAATCATAGCTTCAATTTTAAGTTATTTACTACTCTTATTTTATTTTGGTTAAAGTTTGTTAGTCTTCCTTTTATCTAAGAGTTAGTTATGGTACTTGCCTGATGAATACGTTTAGGAACATGTTTGCTTTTTTAATCATATTAGTTGACATACTTTAGCAGCTTTGCTAGTACAAATTGAAGCTCTACTATCAGTTGAAATATATAACAAGAATAACATTTCAATTTCTATATTCTATATTTTCTTTAATCTTCATTGACTAATAAAATAAAAATAAATTTCTTCCTCTATTTGTATGTAGATAAATTTTTGCACTTAGAATTTGTTACATAACATATATTATAAGTTTCTACATTATATGTTCATCAATGTGTTATGTTTGCTTTGGTTAAAATAAAAGTACCAACAAAAGGTTCAACAAACAGACGACTAGTTGAATAAATATTAGAAACTGCATTTGGAACACCACCTGCAAAAGGAATTCAAATTATAGAAGAAATAATTAGTTCAAGAGGCACTTCGCAATCAGGCCTTTCTATAATAAAGACAAAGGGAGATTCAAAGGGCAAATGAGTCCTTCATATTTGCTGTAAGTTGTTCATTATGATGTTGGGTTCAAATGCCCCGCAATGATGTATTTGAATTTCCTATGTTGTAGAGTATGCTGGAGGTAAAGGCATAGGGCAGCATCATTCATTTTACTTATTCACCATTAACAAATAATGCTGGTCATTTTGTGTAATCTTGTATCTATAATAATATATTATGGCAAAGTGAATGAATATGACGGTTGGAAAGTAGGAAATTCAGTCTGAATTTTTAGGTGTGTTGCAATTCATATTGTGGACAAAGATAGGAGTAGCAGAACAGAAGCGTGTAGGCATTCACTTCAATCTTTGTGAAATATTGATTGCAACATACACATATATAAGAATAACAGTTCATGTGTTTGTCAATGTAATGAACTACATCTTTTGATAATGAAATATATCATTTTGATTACTTATGTTTGTGCTCTACTTATTTAACTCTATCTTTTAAGCCTTGTATTCATCTTATTCATTTATTTTCTGCCCAAGATGATAAATGTACATAATACATAGTAATCGCATTATAATCGTGGTATACAAAGACGCTCTTGTCTTGTTTTGCAACAAGCTTGGTGGTCATTGTTATGAGCTTTTTATTTTCATGATGGAAAATTTGGCTCTCTTCTTCATCTTGCAACGCACCCAACCCTTTTGCAATCACTTTGTACTCAAAGCTAGATGGTTCCCACCACTTGAAGTAATCACAGCCGACCTCACATTCATAATAAAGCCTATTGGGATTTATAGAAGATTTAGAAACTTTTATTGTTGCTCGTTCACCATAGTCATTACATACGCTTTATTTCTGAATTTGATGACCTTGTCGTTCACTTGCAACTTCTCTTCTTCATCTTCATTAAAAAAGTTACTAGAGCCTCCCCTGAGGATGGCATTCTCATTGCTTTGTTGGAGCTTTTACAAAGAATGGCTGGATTTGGATGCTTTGGGCCTAGTAGTTTGTGTACAGGGGTATTTGTAATAATAAGACAATGTTGTGCATAGTCAATTTGAAATTTGAACTAGTGGGACATGTGTAGTTTCTATAACATGCCGCGATTACAGATGGACCTATAAAATATTAAAAATTTGAGTTTTATGCAATTGTTGTAATTTGCATATGATGACATGCCTTGTAATTCCCCTAATCAAGGAAAATAATTGTTTTTTCAAGCCCATGAAGTCATTTCCACACCTAATTTTTTAATCACTTATTTATTGTCTACATATTAATATTTTTATAGTTAACTTTTTACATTTCCAATGACTTGTTATGCATCAATTATTTTTGTTGACATTACAAAGTCATTACAAGAATATTCTGTTAAGTTATGGATAAAATACTATCTAGGCTACCCAAGAGGGAGAGTGAATTGGGTTCTTTAAAAATTAAGCAAATAAAATTACACAACAATTAAAAATAATATCTTAAAACAATATAATTAACAATGCTTGAATTTAAAGAGATAAGGGAAGAGAGATCAAACAAAAGATTTTTATGTGGTTCGGCCAATCGTGCCTACGTCCACACCTCCAAGCTCATCGGGCTTGAGGATTCCACTAAGCAAGCCTCTAAGGCTTCAACACCACTTACACTTGACTTCAAGGCGTCAATGGACCTTTACAATCAAGAGATTATCCCCAATCTCTTAACACAAGTGTATCCAAACACTTATAATCACTCAAAAATTAATATTCAAAATTAATCAATCTCTCACACAATATATATGATTACAAATAAAATCCCAAGTGTGAATCAATGAAATAAAACAAGTTTAAAGCTCAAGGAAGATTGTTTTTCTCAATAACAAGCTCAATGATAATTCTTGGATATCTCTGATTTGAATTTGATTGAGTTATTTTATAGTTGGAGCTGAAAACTAGCCGTTATTGACTTTCTGAGAATAATCGGTTTGTCGGTTGGTTCTAACGGTTAGCCATTTTGACTTTTCAACTATCCGTTATTGACTTTCTAATCAGCTTAGCCGCTTATTTCCGAAACCTGCGAAACAAACTTAGGTCTCCGTTATTGCTAAACGGCTCAAGATTAGAAAATTATCGGTTTGCTTTGTTAGTAATAAACAGTTCACCGTTAATTTCGAGAATGCTCTGAAACTTTCTCGTAAATAAACAGTTCACCTTTTATAATAAACGGTTCACCGCTCAAAATAAACGGTTCACCTTTATAATAAACGGTTCAAGGGTAATTTCCAGATCTATATTTGGATAACTTTTTGTGGAAAAATGATTTTCCAACTCAAGTTAACGGTCATTAAGATTCTTTAAACATATTTATGGCTTTAAGAAATTCATTTTAATAACTCAAACATTTTAATCAAGAACATATAAGCTTTGTTATCATCAAAATCAATATTATAAGATTAACAATGGATACTTTAATACTTTTATAAGTCAATGGCGGTCAATGATTAAAGATAACAAGTTTTAAGAGGTAGTTTGATGTTTTTAATAGTAAGGGGGTATTTGAAGATTATCACTTCACTAGGGAGTAGCTCGAAATTAACCCTTAATAGTACGTGGGCCAACTTTTTATCCTTAAAGCATGATTCATTTCTATTCATTTATCTACAAGTTGTCTATGTTGTTAAGATTTTATAATCCTTCAATTTGTCTCTGTTGTTAAGATTTGATGATCTTTCAATTCATTGGTGCTTATGCAATATGTGAAATATGTTCTGGTTTTGCAAGCTTTGAATTGAAATTATGCAATTTGAATTCTTTCTAAAACTTTCGCAAGTATTTTTTCCATTTCATTCACTTATTTGGATTGTAAATCAAGATTTCGGGAACATGAATTTTTTCGGGTTTAACCTAGATTGGACTCGGAATTAAAAAAATCAAGTTTTAATCCGGGTCGAGTATCTCAAATTGCAATTTGGAATGGGAAATGAGATTCTATTTACTTTAACTGTAATAATTGAAATTGGAATCAATTGTATTACTAATGCACAGTAAAATTAACAGAATTTTTACTAAAAGAGTATTTTACCCCTTGAACAATTTAAGTGTGTAGCAAAATGATTTTGTACTCCTCTAAAATTAAAAAAAGAAAAAGTTACAAAGCCAAAGATTTGGAAAATCAAATAGTTTCAATGTTATAACTTTTGAAAATAAATGATTATATTAAGAAACTAATTTTTTTTAGTATTTATATTTATATCAATTTTAATAAATAAAAATAAATTACAATAATAAATTTAATAAAAATAGATACTTATTTTAAGAAAATTATTTTATCTTAGTTGCTTATTCTTTTAATAGTTGAATTTAGATATTTAAATCAATTTATTAAGTACATATTACTTACAATATTTAATTTAATAATCCTAAATAATTGTATTATTTTATTGAAAAATTATCAATGCACCACCTAATTTATTAGGAAATTATTAAATTACTATATGACTTTTCCATTTTGTATCAAATCATCGTTGTCGTTTTAAATTAATAAATTGAAGTACCTTAATAGATACTCCTGTGATGTCATCATTTTTTAACCGAAGCCAAGTAACTGGTAGTAAAATGGAAAAGAAAAATAAGTTGGAAAAAAATATTTGTTAGAAAACTTTAATGGCAAAGTGATATGTTAAACAAATTAGGTGGGCATTTGATAATATCCCAATTTCTTTTTTTAAAAGAGTCTCTATAAAATATGTGCCATGCAATAATTTACCTTTCAAGCTTTTTTTTTTTTAAAAGAAGAGTTCATGACTTTTTTTTTTAATTATACCATAATGGCTTCCACTTTAAACGTTCTTAAAGAAGAGCTGGACGAAAGTTGTACAACATATGATTTCAGAAAGAGCTAAAAAATTTTCATGGGTATAGAATTCATCTTAGTAAGTGATTTTGGTATTTAAAGAGTGTATAATTGAGGGCATAATTCAGCAATTTTATTAGAATAATTAAAAAAAAGAAGTTCTAAGAGATATTTTAACAAAATCCTAACGTATCATGTCTTGTAAACATTAATCTTAAGAAAATTTTGATTGCTCATGCCAATACATTATCCTAATATTGTTCATCTATCAATAATAATCCACCAATCAATTGAAATTTGTTGTAATAGTGTAATGGAGCCAAACACTTAAGTCAAAGTCGGTCCTCGTGCTATTGTCCTTGGAGGTTGTGACGTAGGGGACGCTGGAGATGGTGAGCTCCATGTTGAACAATGCTAAGTGTACGTAACTACTGTAGAAAAAATATTTTGTTGTACGCTTATTATTATTATTATTACTAATATTATTATTATTATTATTATTTTGATAAAGATTTTATGGAAGCAACTTCATAAGTAAATTTCCGATATTTCATCTAAATAATTATATATAGAATATAATGTTGGAATGGAGTTATAAAATGTTTAAAAATTTAATAAAATTTAATTTGATAAAACATTCAACTTAATTAAATTGATGCCAGTTAATTTATTTTTAGTTGTCTTCGGGTACAGGACAATCTTTTAGGTTGAATTTGTATGAATTAGAAAAGGATTCAAATAAAGTTTCCAAAGTTAATGTTTCTATCTCGTTTAGCTTCACGAATTTACCAGAGTCTGCCTTCAAGGTGTATTTAACAATTAATTAATGGGCATAAACAAAAATGACGATTAAAAAAATTACAACTCAGTGAGGGGAGATAATGATTTGAATCTGGAAGCACCTGCACCTTTCCGAGGGATTTGATCACGTACGATACCACCGTATCACAAACAAACAAGATAAAAAGCACATGAGAAACAATTAATCCCCAACCCGTATGACCGTATCTGAAATTATCAAGTTTTTTTTTCTATTGTAATTTCGCCTCTCATGCTAAAATATATAAAATGTATTTTATATTTATAACAAAACCTACCCTGGCCTGATGCAAGCCAAAACTAGTAACACTGTAGATTAGTACCGCATTAACATTGCCTCCCGTGAGAATGGCAAGGTCCTGCATGAGCCCCTTTTGATCTTCTGAATATTTAAGAGGTTTAGCAATATAAACCTTCATCCAATTCAAAAACCCATCATAACTAACTGATACATGAAACAACATTATATACATAACGACTAATTGAATGACATATGACAGTTTAAGCAGCCATTCATCATTTTTCAGCTGCAATCTATCACGTATTATTTGTAATCTCGTCTGATATTTGTAAATTTTCCTAGCCATCTTCACATGTTGATGTTGATCGCTGACAAATGATCAAGCTTGTTGGGTCTCATCTAAGTAGAATATTTTTTAACTTCACCAAAACTTTGTTTACCTTTGATCCAGCAAAATCCCAGACTGCAATAAGACATGTCATCTCATCCTTTTCAATATCCCCCCGTAATAACCAACAAGGAATTCTGAGAAGAAAGAAAAAAAAAAGACTAACAATAAAATTTGTTACTAAATAAGTTTAAAAAAACTAACAATAAAATCTCTCACAAAATAAGATTAACGTTTATAATTGTATACAAGTCCTCCTACATATTTAATTCCCAAATCCCCCACTGCGCAATAAATCTCACTGCTCGAAATCTTATTCTCATGGATTAGAATGAACGGATTTCTGAGAACCTGGCAGAAATAAAACAAACTGTTGTAGTAATGACGATAATGATACAACTTTACGCATTTAGGTAAAACCAATGCCATCCTTTTTAAACTGATAACAAATGCACAAAAATAAAAATAATAAAAATATTAATCACAAAGTTAGTGATTTTTTAAAAAATATTGAAATGCGTACACAGGATTCCTCCTCCTTATTGGTGATGAAGAAAGGGGATATAAGGCCAAAGTCTAAGCTCATCCCCTTATCAAACACTAATTCGTTATTTGACTTTATCTTATCCTGCAACAGTTTTGAGGGAGGGAAGAAAAAACACATGGATAAATATTTGAATCACTCAAGAACTTTATGAAAAAGGAATAGGAATAAATATCATTGTCAACAAAGAATATGACCCATGGGAAGACAACCAGGCAGAAGTAAAGTACATGATCGTATACTATTTTTCACTTACCACAGGCTATAACATCCAACTCAAGCAAAAAACACAAATAAAATTTGAGGAATACTTTTATCGATTACCCTAAAGTATCTCTTATTATTAAAAATGCCCCAGGTTATGAAATAAGTGAAAGAAACTCTCTTGTTAATATTGGTGCCAAATTCAATTGTAAAGCACCTTTTCTCTTTAAAGAAGAACTCCTATGAAGGTTTCTTTCTCGTTCCCATTTTATCAGCTTCATTTTCTTGTTTTTTCTTATGCTCCAATTCATCTGCTGCCATTGAATTGAAGATAGGAAACACCAACAATGGGTGAACATTTTTATTATTATTATTATTGTTTTTGAAAAGTAACTTACAGAGATGATAGTACAGTAAAAAACTTGCAAATTTTCTGTAAAAGTGATAGACAGAAGGAATAAAGGAAATATAAAAACGACATCATGCCAAATCAATCTCAAGCCAAAAGTAATCAAAGTGGAAGAATCTAACCAACAAATCATTCACAATAATTAAAGAATAAGGGACTGTAAAGGCAACGAAAAAGCTACATCATGACAAATCAATCTCAAACAAAAAGTAATAAAAATTAGAAGAACCAAACTACAAATCATTCACAATAATGAAAGAGGAAAGAATGGTAAAATTCAACAACTTACAGAGATGATAAATGCCCCATCTGGTCCAACTTTATCAATAGCCTTAGCTACGAGCTCTCAATATGCCTATCCCCATTTGCTGCAACTGTTCAAACCTTTATAGAGTAAAAAAAAAAAAAAGGCCATATATCAACAACAAGTCAAATTAAATCACCTCACAATCAGTTTTATATGTACGATTCTCCTCAAAACTCCGAAACTAACTAGAACTCCAAAAGTAAACCTGGATAAGTTCTTCAAATGAGAGGACCGGTTGCGATGTGCGAAACATCAAGTGGTCTCTAACTTTCTGAAAAGCCATTTCAATACCGTGTACTAGATCATAGGCATTTGCTCCAGCAACCAGTGCCTTTTCTCGTTCATCACACAGGGCTTGGGACATGACAGGCATTTATTTGTAGACTGCAAACAGATACATCAAACATGCAATGCGTAATTTTCATTGCAACCAAAATAAATACACCAATAAGTTACCGTGCTAATATGCTGGAAATTCAACCAAAATACTTGCTTTCCACATAAAACCATTTAACAATTACTAACAATTTATCCACGCATCTTGTTCGAGGTGACTAGATAAAACTCTTGGTGGAGATAGTCTGCTCATGCTCTCAAAGACTACTTCCCTACTGGTGGTAGTCCACTAATGGTGACCAGAAAACCGAGGTGATGTGCTTGTTCCATCTGGTAAGGTGATTACCAGCTTACTCCTAGTCACCTATCAACACTTTGCTCATTTTTCACTTAGAGACGATCGTGGTCACCCTATTTTATTCCTCAAACAATGGTACAATTCTAGAAAATACTAGCATTGTCCGCCTTCTATAACCGAAATTCCATCCTTCCCGGGTGCTCAACGCCGATACTCTCACCGTAGCGTAAGTCATTGTTGATAGTATCAATTATTTTAAAGCCATCTCCCGTAGTTGGAGGAGAGCTCTAGCTTTTGCTTCATTTTTTTTTTGCAAATCCTTCCCTTCACTCGTTTTTTAGTTTCTTTTTCGATAGCTTTTTTATTTTAAAAAAATTAATTATGATTAATTTCTCATATTTTCAAATTAATCATATTGTCGATTGTCATTAGGAGCTGCACCCCCAAATTCTTCTACCCACTGTCGTGACCATTGGAAGTCCCAAAACAGAATCAACATAAAGTGCTGCACACCGCACACCCACCACCAAGTAAGCCTATTTTTTTATAATTTTTTTTTGAATAATTTCGGTATTGTTTGGGAAGTGAAAATGACAACAAGATCTCCTCTATGTGAAAAGTAAGCAAAAGTTAATAGATGATCGGAGGTAATCTACTAAATACATTAACCACGTGGTATGAGCACATTACCTCGAGCAGAGAAAATTCTGTGTAATGTTGATGACCTCGAGTAGAGGTAGTTCGAGAGACCATGACCAGAATTCCTAGAGCAGATTAGCTCTTAGTATCATGAGCAGGTATGATAACTACAGCCACGTGCTGCTTTTACATGAGTCAAAAGGTCACGTCACTTCTGTTACTTACTGCTTTTACATGAGTCAAAAGGTCACGTCACTTCTGTTACTTACTGCTTACACCAAATGTAACGTAAGCTCACCCCAAAGACCTATATTACATTTTCTATAACAAACAACAGCCTGCCATTATGGATCGTTAGATATACGATTTTCAAATCCAACAGATGGGAACGGTTAAGCTAAAATCGAGTACTGGTGCAACAATCAAATGAATATATTAAGCAAAAGGCGGGCAACCTGATAAGGGTTATGAAAAATTACTTGTTAACGGGTTAACGAGTAAGTTTTGTAGAGGAAAAAAAAGAAAATCACGGCATGTATAAGGGTTTGAAAATTAGAATGTACTGGAGAATTGAAATCACCAAATACTTTCCCACATATTATTAATCGATTTTCTATTATTCGATTTTGTAGATTCACTTAAATTTAGAAATCCTAAATACGGATGGTAATGGGCACCACCCGTATCTGAAAAAAATTTAAATTATTAAGCTCACAAACAACCTGCAACGAGTTTTATTTTTTTTTAAAAAAATTCTAATAGATTTTAAAAATTACTAAACTCACCCTCAATCCTTACAAGTTCTTAGATTTAAACTCACAAATATGAAAAAAATACTTTCAATAATACAAAAAAATTTAAATTATACAATTCAAACTATAAAGTTACAGCAGTCACCTAAAAAAACACAGAAAATACTCAATTTTAGATTTTATCAACGTAAATGAGAAATTAAAGTTTCTACATTAAAATAAATACACAATATATTTCAGTCTAAAGAAAATGTTTCTGTTGTAGGAAAATTACTATCAATAAGATAAATGCCTTGCTCCATCTTTTAATCAATATATAAGTATTGTCGACAATATTAACAAGTAAATTTTAGACAACTACCATTAACAAATAATTAAATAAATAAAAACACAAGTTTAGTAAGCAATCATTAAGTTTAAGTCATTAAAGCAAAGTAAATAAATTAATCAAATTAAAATAAAATATTAGTAATATTAAAATTAGTAATATTTAACTTAAAAATTATAAAATTTTGACTTATTAAAAGTCTATTGTATTTATCTTATACATATCTTTTTCTAGTGCAAGGGTTCTTATTTTTTTTTCAAGTGGACACGTTATTAAATCATGTGGCTTGATAGAGTTAGTAAAGATCACTATTAAACCACTCGGCTTTATAATACATTAAAAAATAACTCTCTCTCTCTTTCTATATAATATATATAGAGAGAGAGAGACATTCTCTAGTACAGGCATACTCATTTTTTTTCATGCAAACACATTGTTGAACAATGGACTTAACAGAGTCAGTGAAGAACACTATTAAACTGCACAACTTTATAGTACATTGAAAAATAACTTTATTAAATTGTACGACTTAATAGCATATCTGCATTAAAAAAGATGAGGGATATATTGTGCATACGTTATATATATATATATAATCATTTTTAGGTGCGGACGCCCGCATTTTTTTTAATGTGGACACACTGTTAAACCACACGGTTTAAAAGAGTTTGTTTTTTAATGAACTATAAAATCATGGGTTTTAAAATTTTTTTTGAATTAAAATAAAATAAACACGTCCGCACTAAATAAGGACTATATATATATAAAAAGACTAGGCATGCGGCCGTAGTAATTTAGGTTAGGATTACTTAATTAGGAAAATTAGGTTATGAGTAATAACTTTAGTTTAAATATATTTATAATTAATTTTTTTAATGTAAACTTTATGATTAAAATTCAAAATATAAATAATTAAAAAAAAAGAACAATGACGTTTTCTTCTCAACACCAAACTCGCCTAGTGAATATAAATTTAAAATACTAAAATCACCTGGAACCTGTAAAATTATCTGCAGTATGCGGGTTTTTAGAAAAATTGTTGTTATCCTCGAAAGTTTATACGCTAATAATGCTAAAAGAAATTAAGAAATTAAGTTGTAAATTTACATGAAGAATATGAGAAATGGGCTGGGATTTGGGAACAGCATAAAATCGAGATGAGATGAGTTTAGATGAAGATGAAGAAGATTTCGAAAGAAAAGTGAACATGAATCCTTTATTTGGGCAGGATTTTCGTTATGTTTTGGAGATTATAAATTTTTAATTGTTTATAATTAAATAAATTGTAACATATCATGTTGGAAACGTTATATTATTTTTTGATAGTTTGAGTTATTTCGATTATTATGTTAGAGGGGGGAGAAGTTGCGTCCTTCCATAAACAAAGCATGAGCTAATTGATTCAAAGAAGTTTGTATAACATGCAATTCGAATGGTGACTGATGTAGTTGGACTAATAGGAATGAATCATTTGTTGGAGAAAATTTTGAAAGCTGGATTTGGGTCATGCCTTCATGGCAAAATAAATAAATAAATAATAATAATAAATAATTTGAAATTTGAAATTTTCATTGATGCCTTGCAAATTACTTCAACCGGCTATTGTAAGGAATCTTACATTGACTTTTTTGTTGATGCTTTTTGCAACCGATTTATACTGTATTTTAACTCCTTAATGCCACATGCTGCTCTTATATGGGCCAACTAGTTATGTCATTGCTGTTACTTCCGGTTCCGGCAAATGTAACATAAACAGGGGTCCAGCTACTGTGCATACGTTATTTGGAATCACCGATTTTTGTCTTTTACTTAACTGACCGTTAGATTGCAAAGAGAAAATCCAACGAGTATGGACTAGCATATGGTAATAAAGAGGTTAACTGGTTACCGGCATCAGTGCTTTGAAAAACAAAAAAAGACAAAGGTTAGAAAATCGTTGGCGACGCGTCGTTGAGGGTTTCTGGTGTTGAGTCGTTAACTAGGATTTTTGTATCCAGATGCTGGGGTAATAGAGAAGAAGAGAACTCGTGCTGGAGTCGTATTGAAGGGGATTTTATGAAGATCAATTTGTCGGTGGCGATTTGTATCCAGACGCTGGGGTATTGAGCCCGAATGGAACATGCTCGATCAAATTCCCTTCTCAACTTTTTCAAAACTTTCGTTCTCTGTTTCGGAGCCTCAAGACTTGTGAATGCATGGGTCCCTTGAGTACTACGACAGGCCGTACGATCGTGTGACGCCGAATAATGAACATAGGCTCTAGAGGTTTAAGTACAGGAACTTCTTCAAAGTTACTACCACTGACGATGCAGTGATTCGTACTGTAGTTTTGGTTAGGGATGGTAATAAGTTGACATTTGATGAGTCTAATCCCTTTGCAAACGAAGGAGAGGAGGTAGCTTCCGTAGCTTATAGGTACAGAAGGTGGAAGCTTGACCATGATATGTAAGTTTTGGATACGATCGTCGGAGACCACGTCATCAGCGGATTTCCTAACAGCGCCGATGTCTACGGTAGCTGAGGAATCGGTCTCAGGCAGCTCAACGACCGGAAATGGCTTGAAAGCGTGATTCGAAGCGGAAGCAGAGGAAGACAGAAGCGGATGGTGACCGAGAGCTCTTAGAATCTTGGCGAAGATCTGAAAGAAGAAGGTAGCCAGTTCAATAGCGTTCGCCATACTCGTATTGACCGATGTGAGTACACCACCTCGGATACGAAGGAGAGGAGGTAGCTTCCGTAGCTTATAGGTACAGAAGTTGGCAAAATGGACTGCACAATCATTGTTGGCAAGTGCCGATTTGATAAAATTGGGACATGTTTGAAGCGTTCATCCATGTGATCATTTTAATCATGTGATATTGGCTGTGATGGGGTATAAGCCGAAGGATTTTGCAGCCCAGATTAACTTGAGTACTGCAAATATGTGGGGATTGTGAATGTAAGATGATATGCTGGTCGGTGGTGCATGCTGGTCTGGTGGTGTATGCTGATCTGATGGTGCATGCGAACTGGATGAGCTGACTTCATGAACAAACAAAATGGGTGCTGATGTGTTGAGTGGTTATAGCCAGCCAGTTGGCTTATTGTAATTGGTTAAAAAAGCCAAATTATCTAACGATTTTGTTATTGTTAAAGTCAGTTGGTTACCAGCTTATCAATATGTGAACAAGTGCATATATTAAGCCGAAACAATGAATAATTCAATGTATGGTATTCATTCATTTTCATTAATAATTCTAGATTCTTCCAGAGCTCTCCTTCTCTGTATTCTTTTCTGATCTTTTCTCTTTTATTTTCTTTTAATCCAAACAAGAATATTAAACTCTAATAGTGAACAGTATTGTGGATTTGTGCATGAAGTTGAATGACGGGAAGTATGTGCTCGTGAAGGACCCATCTAAGCCGCAAGTGAGGATCTATGAGGTTCCCCAGATGCATTTGAGAATGATTATGTCGAGGAGCCTTTGCCGGAGGAGGAGCAGGTTCAGCCATGATTTGGATGATGAAGTTGATGATGCTCAAGCTTGATGCTCCCCCTCAAAAATTGCAGTTCTTTTCAACTTACTAAGCTGTGGTTAAGGAGTCGGCTACTTTGCCTATGGACCCGGTATGCAGTAAATAAATTCTTGTACTCTTGATCTAACCTTATAAATTACATGTGAAATTTATTCCAACGGTAATTGGCATGTAACCTAAACTTGTATGTAATGGGTTCTTGCATTTAAGAAGGCGTTAGTTGTTTCTAACCATTGACTTGTGATTGTATACCACACAATTGCATAATTTTTAGTGACCGGCTTGTAACTTGTTTATCAGGTTACTTTTATTTGCTTGTATGTCACTTTTCCTACCGTTAGATTATATCCAACGGTAGGTTTGGTGAAAACAAAATTGGGGGATTTGGAATCACAGATGCAAACCAGCCGCCTCCCATAAACAGACCCCAAACATTCATAAGGATTTGCTTGCTTTATTAAAAAAAAAATGATGTGACTAGATAAATATCAATGCATGCACTTGGCAGCATTAGTCTTCTCGCACTCATTTTGCAAACAGTTTACCTATGAATAACTAAACCTCTTTTTGCTTGTCAATTGCTATTGCCGTATTAGTAATAGTTTATTTAAAATCACATTTCTTACACTCCAATGATATACGTCATGCGCAGAAGAAATCAATGGGTGTGTCAAATGGATTATTTTGTTTCTTCATTTTTTATTTTTTTGGTCAAACATGAAAGAAGTTCAAGGAATCAAGGGGTTCGTTTAATTGTTTTATATTTGTTGGATTTGGAGTATATGGGAGTTATAATCCATCTTACATGCAATTACGCTATTAGACTCCCTATATAATAGAGGTAAAGATAGTGCTTTAACATACGTTCTGGTTTAGCAATAAGAGGTTGATAATAAAAATAATTTATATTCTTCCACTTCGTCGATCAAATTTAATAATAAAAATATCACATGTAATTCATATTAGTCAATTTTTATCCGTATTAACATGTTTAAACGGTGGTTAAGGTTAGAGGCTTCTTGCCAATTTTTAATATCTTACTAGCATGTGAAAAGAATTGGGTTGGTGAGAACTTGCATTTAATGTTCTAACCAAATTATGCAACTATTTAACGCAAACAAATTAGTTGAGCCACAAAATTGTGACTTAAAAGCATGCTTTTGTTGACTTGGCCACTTGACTTGACATTTTATGATAATTTCAGTGCGAGAATCCAGAAAATGAATTCTTGCGGCTACAAATCAATTTATGGTTCTTTGTTTTTGTCCAAACTGTATTGAGGCCACAAAAGCCAGACTTTGAAAATGATAATAAATTTTCGTTTTCGAAGAACGAATGTATCTGGTGGAGGCTTTTTCCCATTCTTTTTTTTTTAATGAAAAAATATTTAATTTCATTCTAAGTGAGTACTAAGTTACTTATTTATAAACCCTCATTTAAAAACTAAGTTTGGATGGACTTTTAAAAAGCTTGAACTTACCATCAATAATTTGGATTTGGACCAAAGCTTATCATTAATAATATATTAATAATATAAGTCTGGACCTAAGTTTATTATCAATAATATGAACTTAAATATGTGTTTTCACATAATTTTTAATTATTTTTTAAATTATTGTAGACTTATAATGAACTAATAATTAACATGTTTTTATAACTAACAATAAATTAAAGAAAATAACTATTTCAAAATAAATTAATAAATAAAAAATGAATGAAATAAAAACATAAAGATTTAATTTTTTAATATTGAATCTTCTAATTTTAACATTCACTTAATTAGTTAAATTTTTAAGAGATAATTTAATGTTATAATTTTAACTTTTTTAAATTATCATTGATTAAGGAATTGGGGATTAAAGTTTTTTTAAAATATTTTTATTAGTATTTTTAATTTTACTTTATAAATTTATATATAAAAAAATATCCAAGCATTCAAGCGCATGAGGCGGCTCCGAATTTTTTGTCAAGTCTACTTTCCGATCTTTATTCTTGAAAACTCAATTTAAAATTTTACCAATAGTGATAAAATAACTTATTTAATCTTAAAAAATTCTACTTAAAATACAATTGAACAAACGTCAAAAATTGTAATAAAAAAATAACTTTTTAAAATCAAATAAACACTTTTTGCCTTTCACTGCCAATACTCGTGCATATAAAGACAAAATAAATCAAACTTATAGTTTAATATGCTTTGTCTCTCAGTCAAAAAAAAAAATCAATGGACAAGATGGTATAATGTTCTGAATGCCATAAATATGAAGAGAAGGAAAAAAATTCAACTTCGGATTATTCTCCTGCACACTTAAATTAGATGAACTTAGCACGATCATGGAACCGTGCTCGTTGGGAAAAAATGAAATACTTGTAAACACACATTTAAGCTAATATCAGATCTCCAAGACCATCAACCTTCAACAATATTTCTTCAACCTCAAACACAAACTTTTTTGTCTGACTTACTACCCGATGATAAGTCGAATTAACCTCCAATTCTTCGCTAATCATCTCGACCTCAATTTTCTTTATGCAATGCCCCCAACACAAGACGGGAACGGATTTGCAGCATAGAGTTGTTTCTCCTCCACATAGCACATCCTCCTCGTATAAGATCTGAAATACAAGCACACAATCCACATCAACGTCAGTGTCAAACAGAAAGAAAATAAAGACAGTATTGAAAGTTAATCCGGTTGAACACAAGGATGGCAAGATCCATGTATCAGCAAAAGTTTCAATAATGGAGTAGAGTGTTATACAATGGCCATTATCTTTTAAGAATGCATTTATAAGAATCTTATGCTAGAAAGATGATTGTATGGTAAGTTTACCAACACCACACAGAACATAAGACACCAAGTCAGCAACCTTTAGTTGGATTTGAAGAAAGAATTTTCATGACAAATACAACAAATTTTACATAATAAGGAAGACAGACAACATCACCCAATGCCACCACAATGATAAATTTCTTACAAGTCTGCACTACAAAGAATAGGCTATTTTTCAAGCTATCTCCCCCACAAAAGACTGATTTATTTGTCAAGCTAAACTCAGTAATCAGAAAGCAAGAGGAGGAAGACATCATTAAAAAATCAACTGAAAAGCATATAGGAGAATCCCAGAAAGGAAGTGTGCTTTTTTAATATTTAAAAATGTACAATATGCAGTACCTGGAAAAAGGACTTCTTGAAGCAACTTCCATATTCTAAAGACACTGTGTCTACATGAGGTGACATCCACAACAAGCAATCCATAACTTGTGCAATTGCAAAACGACGATACAGAACATGTATTACAAATTTCAAATGCTTCACACCAGATAACGGGGAACGTAGAGTTTGCCTCAATTCTTTTCTGAAACAATCACATTCTAAAATAAAGAAAGAATGAAGTGAGCTTTAGCAGGAAAACAGCAATAAATTACAATAGAAGTTGGTAAGCACAGACACATACCACCCCTGTCACTTCGCAAAATCAACACTTTGAGGACTGACGGAAACTTGCAAGAAGTTCAATAAATTTAACGTGCCATTGACTGTCAATATTGCTGGAGTACAAATAGAGATCAGCTTCGAACAATGTCAATGCATTTGAGGAGAAGGGTATTATATCACCACTATAAGCCAATTTTCATAGATTAGAGTCTCAATGTTGACTGCAGCCAACTTCTGTATCCAGAGATCTTCAACTTTTAGACAAGGGCTTGAAATCTTAGTACTTTCCAACTCGTGACAGCCAATTATGCTCAAGACCTCATGACGGGAAATCTAGAAATTAGGTAGGAAAGCCACGAGTCGACCACTGAAGCACTACATAAACTTAAGAATTTTAAGTTCTTACAGAGGACTATATTGATTGCACTTGGCACCATTGGCCCTCGAACACTAATTGAATGGGTATTCAATGCATTGACATTCATCTCTTCAAGTTCCCTAAGTTGTTCCTTACATGAATTTCACTGAGTTTACTTAGACCAAATAACTTGATACTTTAAACCCCTGACAAGACTGAAAACTCAAATCCTCAATCATAGGACATCCAGCAATAAGATTCTCGACAACTTTATCATCCGCATTAACGCGATATAGGCTCAATATCCCCAAAGAGGATAACTTGATCACATTACTCCTGGTAACTCCAACTTACAGCCTTCTTAAATCTAACACGTTTAGTGATTTTGAACATAAAAACCATCTGAGGCAAATTGTACAATGGACAACTCTGAAGACTGATTAGAGGTCTCATATCAAGTTTCAGCTCTTTGACATTATTTTCAACTGCATAGCAAATACATCGGTCTGACAATTCTATATCACTTAACAAACTCATCTTCAGAATAAACTTATGTACACTAATCATATTGCGATGGCGGGTTTGCAACGTTTTCCCAATAATTTAGTAATTTCCATCTTATGATTGAATTTTCTGTCATCATCACGAGAAAATCTCATCACCCGCAAATCATGCTCAAACAACTCTTCATCAAATTTAAAAAACAGGGAAAGTATTCCATGCTTTAGCCATGTTTTAGACAAAACACTAGTTCGAACAGCATCTTTGAAGGGGAGGAACGACATTTTGTGCTGCAACAACGATTCTGGTAATGCAGATATCTTGTCTGCCTTATCAATTCTGTCTTTCCATCGACCATAATGCATCGGCTTAATCCTGAAATATTAGTGACTGCTAATTAAGATGACTAAGTAAGTTAGTGACTGCCAATGAAACTGATTAACTAAACATGTGTTATTGATAAATTTTCAAGAAGAATACAATAAACAAAGCAGCCAAAAGTAGATTCAGTTCCGATCCGTCCTATTCAATTCAACTTTTTTAAAGAACTTTTTACCCCTTACAAAAGCCTCGTCTAACCAAAATTCTACCTAAAAACAAAAAAAAACTCATAATCTAAGTAACATCAAAATCGAATAATTAATACAGTTATTTGGAAACAGAACAATCCACCAGAACGGATAGAAAAAGAAGTACCATTCATCGGTGAATACTTTGCACGACGTCATTGTAAAGCAGCAGCCTTTGTTGTCATTCTACTTTCTTCAAAGCCGGTTAAGCAGAAGATTTCATCATAAGGATTTTGATTCGGATTACAAATCCAAATATAAATCAAAATCCACTAACGATTTGCGGTCAACGGGAATTTGGTGATAAAGTTTGCAAACCAATTGAATAAATTTAAATTTTTAGGTTTCGTCCATTCGATTTAGAAACTACACGATTTGCTCGGAACGTTTTTGGTAAGTAACGATTTTTTACTTTGTATGAATAAAGGCAGAAAATAAAATTGGTTATTTTTTGTATTCCTGCAGCATAAAACGATGCCTAACCCACACACCTTTTATTTGATTTGTTTAAAATTAGCAAGAACCCACGTATTTTCCTTTTTATTTTATTTCAGTACAAATGTGCATAAAACAAAATGAGGGGACTCTGTATATTTTATTTTCTAATTTTTTCAACAGTATTCCAAACTCATTTTTTACTAAATTCATTTTTTTAAATATTAATTTTAAAAACAAATTATCAAATATGTTTTTACCGTTCATTAAAATTAATTATACATATTTGATAACAAATATAAAATAAGAAAATGATAGTTACCTCAGTCAAACCCAAAAACCCAAAAACGCACGTTTCACAACTAAAGCTAAAAACAGCGCATTTTTGCTTGCATAAAATTTCCCCTTTACTTTGTTTTCCCCTTGTTGTCTCCCTTTGCTTTGGCTACTTAAGAAGAAACAACGAATTTGCTCACATCAAGCTTTAAATCATCATATTCTTTCAAAGCAAATAAGCAAGATTGCTTATACGATTCCTAAAAATGAAAAACAACGAATTTATTCACATCAAATCCTAAAATTTCCACATCTTCTAAAAGGCTCTTTGAGAACAGCTGACTAAAAGCAAGCAACCTTTCTCCCGATGTGAGCTTAAAAGGAATGAATGGAATCCAAATGCGTAAGTGCCTCTCGCTCCCCTAAGCCGGGATGAACTCAAACTCCTAACAAGGTAGGCAAGAAAAGACGCGGGCGATGCCTCCAACCTCCGTGATGTCATTAATGTCTTTGCTATGCGAGCAGAGTACGGCGACTTTTTTAGGCTGAAAAGTCCCTTTTTCAATTGGAACTTTGAATAGCCTATCTATTGACCATGGAATCCTCGATTTGAGATTGAATCGCATGAAAGTCAAAGGAAAGAAAGTGCTTGTCTTTGCCTTCATTCCATTTTTTTCAATATCAAAAATCGCTTTCGATCTCTTGCGCTCGTAAAAGTTGTTCCCATAGCCTCTTCGCCATCCGCATCCCTCACTACCGAAAAGTTGATCTTATCGCTCTTCTAATATGCTTCCACTTCTTGGCTTCCAGTTCTAGCGACCTCTACCGACATTATCAATTAAAGAAAGAATCTACTGACTTCTGGATCTAGACTTTATTTCCTTCTTCCTTAGTCAAAATACACAGAAGAGTAGCTTCCTTAGTCAAGATTCCCAAAATCTCCTTCCCTTGAATTCGTTTTCCCCTTCAAGTTTCATCTCTTCATCGACAAACAATAGTTATCGGTAGTTGTCGTGATTCAAAGGATACAAGGTAGATGAGAAGAACGGAAAACAACGCCATTTTGATGCTAATTAAAACAAAAAAATTTGCAAAAAACAATTGGTTTGCATTAGTTTCGTGGTTTGATTCGGGCAAGCATCAGCACCGTATAAAAATATGGTACTTGCTGCGCTAGACCCACAAATGGGATTTGACACCAAAATAGTTCCAATAGTAGAAGTGTTTCCTTTATTTATTAATAGTGCAATGCCTTCTTCAAAAATAAAAATAGTGCAATCCTTAATATTTATTTAAAATTTAGAAAGATAGAGTTTACGAAATTTTATGCCAACATCTTCTTTTTCCAAATTCTCTCATCAAGAATTACTAATCATTATTATTGTGTTATAAGATCCACTTTATATAATAAAGAGATCAAACATGCCAGATGCATCAAAGACAATAGAAAATAAGATGAATTTTAAATTTTTGTTAAAGCTCTCACTTTTGATCATTTGTTGAAATATTCTTTTGACCTAAAAAGTAAATTTGTTGACATAATAAGAGGAGTTTTTACTGGCAAAATAATAATAATAATTATTATAATAATTATTCAATTATTAGAAAACCTTAGAGTTAGATTGTTTAAGAAAAAATGGAAAGATGCATAGAGGAGAAGAGAGGAATAAGACACATAATAAACCATAAAAATTTTAATTTACTTACATTTGAATTTTATTATATGAAGAATAGATTGTGGCTACAAAAATATATTTATGTGATAAATAAAAAGTTTAATTTATTATTACTTATGCAATATAGAGCAAAATGAATCTAAGGAGACAAGTATTTCAATGAGAATGTCAAATTTCTTATTAATTGCAACGGATGATTTGTGAATTGAAAATAAAAGAATCCGTAAGAACGTAGAGGTGAGGGGTTGAAGAAAGAAGAAAAAGAAATTTAAAATGTAAATATAGAAGATATTAGGGGGTACGGTCAAAAAAGACAAAATGGGAGTTTGTTGTACTATTGCTTGTAGCTGATCCTATATATATAGGATCGAGCTAGGGTGCAATGGAAAACAAAATTGTTGAAACTTTTAAGTTGATTAAATTTCTTACCAGCTTTATAAGATTGGCATGATTTGGTTGAAGGCATTAATCATTAATTATCTGTTTGTCACACTAATGATGTTAAAAAACAAATTTGATAATTACCTTACACGATGCAGTTATTGATTTGTCTTTCATTTTCGTGGAATATATGTAACCTTTGCATCTTCGCTGTTTTCTTTTTTTTTTTTTGTTTAAAGGGAAGGTAAAAAGTAGCTCAAAATCAATTTTTACTCCTCTTTATCATCTCTCAAGATCGAACTCAGCCATACGAACGTTGACGAACAACAACTATGCTTACCAATCAACTTCGATCATGCGCCTTTACGCCTTTACATCTGCTGTTGGTATTGTTAGATTAGAATGATTGGTACCTATAATTTTAAATATTAGTGATATTATTTTCCTTATTTTTTTTTGTATGTTCCAGTCCATGAAAAAAAGTTTCACCATTTAATAAACCAATTTGATTTAGAAAAAGATTCCAATAAACAAAACTTATATCAGCATAATTCATTCAAAAAGCAGCTTATTAGTAGGGCTGTTGCTTAACGT